>CAXKVY010002357.1:0-21666 GCA_964058915.1 Tetropium fuscum
CCCCGACTGCAGCCATCAAAGTAAAAAATACACCAGAATCTCGCAAAAAATATTATTTGAGATATTTCTTCAGTAACTGTTTTTAGAGGGATTATACATAAAAAAATCTAAAAATCAGTTCTGGGAGTGGCGCGGAACCGACCCTAAAAACCACCTCTTTGGTCAGGAAACCATTATTTCGTTAATAACTCGTTAATCGTTGAAGATACCGAATAATTGCTAGTTTTCTAAAAAAAAAAAGTGGCATTGAATTATTTTGTATATGCCATAGTTAAATCGACATTGAAGATATAATATTTTCAGGAAACAATAAAGAATTAGCCCAATTTGGCTAATTTCAACATGCTGGAATTTTGTAAATTTTATTCCAAACTTTGTCTGCATCAAAGTACTACATTGAACTAAAAGGTACTACATTTATAACTTATATTAAATCAGTTATTTTTGACGGGCCTGTAAATAGATAAAAACGCAAAAAAATCAAGTGTGATCAAAAAATCAAGTGTTATTTTCATATACCGATAAATATCAATAGACAACAAATGAAAGTGTTTTATATCCCCTTGAAAAACCATATTGGGTTTTCTCCCTAGCTTGTTTAGTTCTCGAGCAATTCAATTTTTTCTATGGGCCGCGGGAAAATAATTTCAATTAAGTGGAAATTCACGGGCATTAAAAATACAAATTTTAGAATTTTTTAACTATTGATTTTCTCGAAAACTGTTGGTTATACCTACAAAAATAAAAAAAGTGAATTATTTTACGAAATTAATCAAGCATTCTTTTTTATAATAAGCAATTTTTTGATATCCTCAACGGTGAACGAGTTGTCAACGAAATGAGACTTTTCTCACCGAAGGAGTGTTTTTTTGGTGGGGTTGCCCACCCCTCATCTAACAGTTGCTGAAGAAATATCTCAGATAACATTTATTCCGATGGAAATTTTTATAATTAATAGACTATGACATGAGCTTTCAATAATTGTTTTACAGCCTGGAGAGAAATTCTATAAATCCACTTAAACAAAGCAAAATAAATGCCTCAAACTTTCTTAAATGTTTCTAAAACCATGTCAAAAAACTCTGCCTCTGTCTACTAAAGGCCGTTCGTCGCACTTAAAATAAAGAGCATTTAAAGTCTGTTCACTTAAACATTGCAGCGATAGTAAGGATTGGGAACAAAATACTGAATGATGATTGGAGTAGATGTATACAAATGGAAAGTTCCTAACGCGGTGCGGTTCATTTTCATTGTCAATTTTATTTAATAAGTATTTGGACGTTTGTCGATTGTGTTTTAATATTAACTGAATTATGTTTTCTGAATTCTGTGACACTAAATAGGTGTTGCAGGCAATGTCACAGAGGCCGGCTGCTCGTCTTTACGGAGGCGGTCGTGAGTTCGGAATTCGTATTTAAAATAAACTCCGGACAACTTAATTCTTCTCTGCGCATAAGTAAACCAGCCCAGGCGCCATCCGATTTTAGTGAAATCGGCAAAACTAAATTGATAAATGAATAGGTACACAGCTGGCAAGATATGTGGCAGGTGCAAATAAAACACACTGTATCCGAATTCAAGTATAATAATATATAAATGTAAAAATATGTAAATGGGTATGTAAATATATGAATAAAGGTATTTGTAAATATAAATATGTATAAACACAAATAACGGTAAATGTAACACGGACAAATAATGTGTCACAGCACTGTGTGACACAGCGAAATCACAATTTGGAACAACCAAGACAGTGTGTGAATATCTGTGGTGACAGATAAGTCTGACACTAATGTTAACCTACAAATGCCTAAAAGTCGCGCTCTTTTGCAATGTACAACAGAGACAAGTTGAAATCTAATATAAATGGTGGTACTTGTAATAATGAAACCTACAATACTAATACAATATACTACCTAGGAAAGTAGGTAGTGATCAGACCACCGATCGACAAATGACCAAATAAAGAAGCTAAAGGCACACCATCTAAATTGTAGTTTTTACAGGTATAATGCCCTTATGAACAGCTGTCCCTAAGTTTACAAAATCAAAAAATTATGAAATAATCACAAACGCAAAGCTTACGGTAAGAGGTATGACTAAAATTACAAGGATTTTATCACCATCCATACACTTTGTCCTGGAAGTGTCGTGACCATAACGTGAGACAAAGGTGTCCTCCACAACGCTATCATAAATAAAGAAAGTGGTACTCACAGTTGGGACTAAGTACACAAACCGTCTTTGACTGCTCTCGGATATCATTCCAGAGAATACTGCTAGCGAACCAATGTCCAACTTTGAGGGGCTCCGATACACTCTGTGAAGGGTAAAGGTGGCTTACAGGCTTCTCTGACCCACCGCAGCTCTCTTCAGATCTAACTAAAGGCTGCGCCTCATGGACCTCAAACTTTATAACAAGCTGCTCGAAATAGCAAAAATAGAGGAAACCAGTGGTTGAGTCCACCGTACAATGCTCGCTGCTTTTGTCAAGTGTTACTAGAGTCAATATTGGCGTGCAGAAAGTAAGGACAAACGGGAGAGAACAGTAAGAGACGAGAGGCCTGAAAATGTTCCGTTTTTCAGTCTCACATATGAAATTTATATCAAAACAAAGAGGAGATGTTAGTTGTTACATACCTTAGCTCTTATTAGGCCTCCTTACACTTTGAACCAGGATAATGTAGAAAATAGCTGTTAAAATTCACTATCCTGTCATGGCTTCCAATTATACACAAAAAAAGGACTTCTTTTTTTTGTCTCCTTGATAAAACTGATCTGATTAGCCAAATTGAAATAATTAAAATTACTAGATTTGAATTTGAATGTAAAATGTTATTTCTTACTTCAAGCAGTTGTTAATAAAGTAAATTCTCAAACAACCCTCTCTCTTATTTATTGTTATAATTTGTGTACTTAGTCTGTCTGTGTGGATAAATACCACTCCTTAAATTAATAGCTATAAAAAATGCTGAAACCAAATACAGTGGCCCTGAGGGTATTTACCGGCGTGACAAAGGCAATTAATATATATAGGTAAGTGCATACAGGGTGCTGAAATTATGACTGTTACAATTCTTAACGACTAATATTAATATTGAAATATTAAACCTCGTGGTTAATGCCACTAGCGCCTGGAAATAATCAACCTATATAACACACTCGTTGAAAGGGACCACCTAGCCGTGAGACTTCTGCCACAGGCGCGTGGTCCCAGATAAATGGTAATGAGGACAGAGTAATAACTCGTAATAACGGTAACTCAAAACCATGCTATCATACAAAAAAATTGTAAAGAGACTTTGCCACCAAGCCACCCGTGATAAATAGGATGGTTTGAAGAAAAGTACTCAAGTAAAAAGGAGGAATACACAAAGGGCCTAATGAGGCTAAGTACTGTAGTGGAAATGAAACCACTACACTCAGACCCATATACATACATACATACACTCGTTGACTGACGTTGAATACACTCGTCGACTTAACTTTAAGGTTCCCTTCAGTATTCATTCCTTAAACAGGAGTTGGTGAAATCGGGCATTAGACTCTGAGGAATCTGCTAGACATCTCCAATATCTCATTCCAAAAAGATAATTTTCTTTCGTAATTGTAGATTTCGGTAATTGTAGCCATGATAACTCAAATTAGACAATTTTTATATCTCAAGAGAGTAGTCTATTATTGATATATTTACCTATTACTGTAATAATTTCCCATTAAAACAAACGGATTTACGTTTATTTACATTCAAGTATTCCTTAAATGAAAAATACTAAGTACTTATAACAATTGTATTTTGCCTAGCAGCGCCTAATCTACGAGGGTATTTGAATTAAAATCCATTTAATCTCAAAGTCCCGAACCCGCAAAACCCTAGAAATAACAAAAGCCGAACAAACCGCTGGTTGCCCCATATAGGAGGATAGAGGATATAGCAGTCGCCGAGGGCGACTTATATGCAAATTCCATTTTCCTGTTCACACAGCTACTACACATATAATTTTAACATCAAAGAGAAATAAAACAATAAAAATATATACTTATAAGGAGATTTGGATTTGAAGTAAACTTCTAGTATGTGCCGCGATACATTTTTAAAATGTAGGAACTCTTACGTAACCGTTTACTATATATTATATATCTTTATATAGGTACAATGTAATGTAAAAGTATGTTAGATAAGGTTTAGAGACACATCAATTGGGAGAACGTAGGTGGAGGAGACGAACGACTACGAGTATTACAACACAGCGGTTCTTATTTAAAAGTATTTTTTCTTATATACTCGTTTTACACTTGCACCGAGTAACAGTAGAATATAATATCATTATTAGTGATCATGAATATTTTGTAGAGAAACTAAACTTATTATATACCATAGACGTATTAATACAAGAGACAGAATTGTTTAGGTACGTTTTTGGCCTATCCAAGATCGTTCCATCCTTGTCGTCCGTCTTTTTCTCACGAATGGCACGTTTGCCTGGCTTACTGTGATATTATTTATTGCAACGTTCAGATACAGGGTATTTAGTACTTTTCTTATGTAACTATGCAGTTAACCCTAACTCATTCATTAAAGATAAGTAGACACGCCACTGGATGGGCTTTGATCAAACGAAGCGGCGTTGCCGAAAGGACACCGCCGCAGAATTGTCTTCCTTTTTCTCTCTCGCACTCATTGTAGTTTTTAGAACAATAATAGATCGGCTCTTCCAGCGTTTTATGAATGAACCGTTGGGTCTCCCCGTATTAATATTTCTATGTCACATACAGATTTTTTTTAATCCCATTTATGTAGCTTATTATAAAAGAAAGAAATTATGAAAGCAATATGAATTATGAACCAGATATTTAGCGTTCGATTTGTCATTTGTGTATACAATGGGATAATCGTGCCAAAATTCAGTAACAAATCGGTAGACGTTCCTGAGATTAAGGGATACGCAGTATTAGATACAAATTAGCTCCTTAGCGGGGATCCATTATAAAATGGTGTAAGAGGTGCTTATAAGATATCTGCAGAAGTCAAAATGGCGTTGCCTTTGAAAACGGCGGGAAGGAAACGAACAAAGTCGAAGAAACTGAAGATGCGTGTGACGGAGTAAACGCCGAAAGAAAAATTATTTATAACATGAAGGATACCGGAAGGCCTGTTACAATAAAAACAGTAAACGATGAACTTAAAGTAAAGAAATAATTCATAAATCAACTTTTAGCTTAGGTCTACTTTAGGTCTGTGAGCTTCCTCCTCACGTACGATATATGATTATTATTGTAGTATTGCTCGAACTATTAGCAGCGATAGTTACAAAGCTTCGTCTCTATATTTTATATTCTAATTGTTGTACAGTTTGCATATATTATTGTAATACAATATATATTTTTTGGGTGTTCTTTTTTATTGTGAAAACCTAACATGTAACACCTTCTTTATCGGACATCGTCTTAATTTTTTGACACAACGTCTCATTGATCTTATTCAACCTCTTTTTGCAGGAATCCTAATACCTCATTAGTTACAGCTCTGTACATTCGCGTTGATTGAAGGATTTTCGTTAATAACGACCACTTCACAAGGTCGTTATATGCTTGAAAGAGCAACCATTAGCAATGAAGGAAAACCATTGATTCCACTTGTTACCAAAACAACAAAGAAGCTGCTCCCAGATAATATAATGAAGACGCCTCACTCCCAGCCTGCTCCTTAATTGACAGTTCATAAACATCAATTAAAATTGATTTGAGTTTGATAATTCGTGTTCCGAAAGTTCCTACCTGCGAATCGTGTTTCAGTTCCATCGTTTTTATTTTGCAGGCCAGAGGATCCTATTTAGGCTGTCACAGGGGATGAGTTACTGTTGCATTCGATACCGCGAACAATGAGATGTCCCTCTGCGGTTGACAAACATACCTACATGTACCTCCGCAGAAGAATTATAGATTCGACTGTTCCAGCACGCGGTGATTAATGCGAAGGAGGTGAATTTATTGATTTTAATGGCAATTAAATTCGGGCCGAAACATAAATCGATATGTCTGAATATGATATGCAAATCGGCGACAGGAAGTTTATTGGAATATCGAGAATATTTCTTTGAACAGTGAAAGTTAGTTGAATATATTACCATTCAAAATACGTTGACGTATACAGTTAACACTCGACTGTTTTGAATATGAATTGGTCATTAACCCAACATATATTAATCATTTTGTTATGCCGGAGGAATATTCGTTTTACATTTTCTAATAATTATTCTGCTTCGCGGTGGTGAGAGATTCACTTTAAGATTATCCATAGCAGGTTCACTGCTGATGCTTACTTACTGAAAATAAACAAGTATGTTGGTCAAGACATTATACAGAGCCTTCAATAAATTATCACATGAAGTAAGGGATTTTCATAGTGATATTTCTCAAAGATAATTTTTTAGATAATATTTTTTGCTAAGGTTTATTTGCGATTTGCGAATAACCAAGTAAGTCATTGTCGTAACTGAAAAAAAATCATGCTCGAGTAGCCTGTATCCAATTTCCTGAATGATCTTTCACTGGTATATCTGATCAATCAACAGAAAGACAATGTGCTTTGTTCAGTCAGTCGTACGTAATGTTCATTATAGACCGGGAGGTAGTGACAGATTTTCAGACATGATTTTACCCAGTATGCCTTTTGGAGAGTATTAGCATATCCATATTCTGACGATAATATAAATGATATATTAAAGAATCATCGTGGGGACTTATATATTTTCTCCATATATTATCTTCATATATTATCTTCATATATTATCTTCATATATTATCTTCATATATTATCTTCATATATTATCTTCATATATTATCTTCATATATTATCTTCATATAAAATCGTCATATATTATCTTAATTTTTTATCCTAGCACACCATGTATACTTCTTAATGGCAGCCTATTAGAAACGAGGATAAATCATTATTAAATGCAAGCACACTTTGGACACCTAGGACTTTGCACTATAGTATTTTATTTGACCTTTGTTTTGGGACACATGGCACCCTGACTAAAATCGTATCGAAACGCTTAATTTGCAAACAAAAAATGTTAACTAACTTTAATATATGAAGTCCCCGGGATGATTCTTTATTTTATCATTTATTATCATCAGAATATGCATATGATAATACCCTCCAAAAGTGATGCCGGGTAAAATCACGTCTGAAAATCACTATCTCCCAGTCTATTATTCCCAGCGCTGCTGCTAATCGATTTGTTCTTTTTTATTTTCTCATTCCCACATAATATGCCGTGTGACTTAGATAGTCAATGACTTCTGTTTCAAAGAAAAACCATTATTATCTTAATTGCTTTGATTATGGTTAGATCAGTGCAAAGCTAATAATTAAAATGTTGATTTTTCTTCACGCAGAAAGATTCTAATCAAAGATATGCTACAGCGCGTTATTCAGAGAAACAGGAAGCACACCGAGAATATCCCACATATTCTCTTTGAGCTAATAGAAGGTATAACCTTTGATGTCAAAAATAGAACTTACAATTAGTAGAAAAACTGATAATTTACAATGATGTTAAGGCACAAATTATACACAACTGATACCTGTCTACTAATTTAAATAGTCGGCAGTTAACTTCAGTAGTTAAAATAGCTTAATTTAGAATAAACAATATTTGTCTCTCAATTATTACTAAAATAATATTTGTGATAATGTACACTATAGACATTATAAGGCTAACGTGTAAAACTGTTTATAATAATAAAAAAATCCATATTAAAAAACTGCGCTAAAAAATTCAAAATAGTTACGTCATTCATTCTTACTTAGAATACAATCAATTTATTAGGCCAATAATATACAAATATTGTTATTTTTGGAGTCGGTGACTGTGATATATGATACATCATTCGCTGAAGAGATATCGTCCGGAGCTCTATCTATGTTCTTCTTCATTTAAATGTTGTTTGTAACCCAATATATAATGTAAGTGTTAGTGTTTATAATCAAGTTAAGATGACGTGCGGTATTTCCATTGTGCGACAATAAACGAATTTTCGTAACGCGTGTCGTCGTCAAATGCGGATGGCGACATCAGTGTCGGGTTGGTTTTACCGGAACTTGGGTTAGTTAGTGTTAATAATAACTAACTAACTTATGTTAGTTAGTGTTAATAATAATCAATATTGGCCGTAGAAATGTATATAAAGTGATTAAAAAACAAGGCGTTCGGCATAATTTATTAATATTTAATAGGTATATATTTATATTTAATAAATGTTTTCACTTATTTGACAAGATTATAATAATGAATACAAAGATTGTAGCTAAAACCATTTCGCTAAATATATTTGTTTCCTTGCTTGCTATGTTTACATGAAACTAAAATAATTAAGTATTATAATTATATACAGATATATACAACAAGTAAATATTAAAGAAAGTGACGCCACTGTGCATCCGCAAACTCCTGCGGCTTCTTAGTTCAGACGTTCGTAATTTCACACCAGGATTCTCTCAGCGAATATTTTATATATAGTTTAACATCGTATGAAGACATTAAATGCTTAAATTAAGATTACAAACGGGAAACAAATACATAATCCTAACATGCCTACTTAGTAACAAATATATTATAAAACTTCTGAAACCACACGAAATCAGGTCGAGGATTAAAGTATTAATTCCACGAAATCACTGTACCCAAATCCACAAAGATGCATATGTCTAGATAAGAGTTTGTAACTTATCACAGCGATTATGAGGTTCGGCTTTGGACAATTTATATTTTCCAGAAGTTGTAAGAAATTAAAATGTCACCAACAGAATTATCTACTTATGTTACACTTTACAGAATATTACTTTTTACCTAAATGAAATTGACTATGCAGCGGCATCTCGACACACAGGTAAGGGTAGTCTAGAATTTTAATTACTCTAAAAGAGTGCATAGTCACTTTGTAAATAATGAAACAGGTTGGGTTGCTGTTTGTCTGCTAGTTAGTTACCTGCATTTAACAAAGGATAGGGTAACTTTAAACACAATAAAAAGAAAGCGTGTCAAATGGTAGCAAAATAGAGAATGGAACACGGAATAGGAACCTCGTGACTCAGTTAATGCACAGAAATGTTAAAATCAGATAAGTTCACCTGAATTTGCTGCATTTAGCACTGTAGTAACTAGTTAATCTTATGTAGATACACCATAGATTTTTTTTAGATATTTAACCTGAAGCAGATTCATATTAATTGTTAAAAAAATCACAATTTCACTTGCCGTTTTCTCATTTTTTAATAAGCTTTTATTACTCTCTTTCATTTGAAAATAGACCACAGTGTATGTCTCTTAATTTCGTCTGTAATCTAGATGATTGTAGAATCGAATTCTTCGAAACGTCGCACGTCGGGTCGAAAACGACCCTGAACAATTTCATCCCATGCTGAAATTATATACATTGTTCATCTATCAATGATTTTAATTACAAAATATCCCTACAAAACTATAAAAATAAATAGTTTTTAATGTCAAAATAACAGATTTTTACTAAATGCATATGAAAGTATATACAGTACATAAAAAAACAATATTTATAATTTTAAATAATGTTTGTTCCGGCTATCCTTCAAAACGGCTGTACCGATTTTGACGGGACATTCATCGGCAGATAGCTGATATAGGGTTATAAGGAGTAACTTGGCTACCTTCATTTTGGAAAAGGAATTAGGGCTCCGCGCAAATAAATTAAACTATGAAATTGTGAACCAAATCCGATTCAAATAGGAAAGTATACTTCCAATATAATCCAATATAAATACTAATAAAAATACTGAAAGGCGCCTCCCACCGCTTCCCCCTCCCACACTTGATATCACAAAGGCTGCCTATCGCGCGGGCTCAGAACGTGTGTTAAAATTCGTGCGGGCGAATTCGCGGGTAACAGCTATCGTGTTTTCGTTTGATATGCAAACTAATGGAATGCGGTGCTCAGTGGCGAGCGCAATTATCCTAATATAGGAAATAAAATAAAAAACAATAATGTTAACTCAATTTAATATATAATATATCAAAAAGTGAATGTGGTTTTGTAAATGACGGTCCTTCAGACCTTCGAGAAAACAGGATTCCACCGTTTTCAAGGATTTATTCAAAGGAATTCTTGACAAATTACAACCTGGATCTGTTGTAGTGATAGATAAAGCTTCTTATCATTCTCGTAGAACAGAACAGTTGCCCACAACTGCATGGCGAAAAGGGCAAATTAAAGACTGGCTGGAAGAAAGATTCACAATGATCCACTACTTAAAGCTGAATTGTTGACACTGGCAAGGCAACATTTTCCAGCTTTCAATAAGTATGTAGTTGATGAAATGGCCAAAGCAAGAGGTATGGAGGTAATTCGATTGCCTCCATATCACTGCGAACAGAACCCAATTAAGCTTATTTGGGCGCAAATAAAAGGGAAAGTTGCTAGAGAAAATACAACATTTAAGTTAGCTCATGTGAAAAATCTTCTCAGTGGTGCAATCAGAGAAGTAACTGGAATCACTGGAAAAAGAACAAGAAACCGGATTCTAGAATGTGGGATCTCGATATTATGATGGATACTCCGGATACTCCCCTTAAACCAGTCATAATAAATGTAAATGAAGACATTAGTTATAGTGACTTATTTTCAGATAGTGAATAGTGATATAAATTTCTGATGATTTTTTGTGAAGAGTGCTACTAATTAGTGACAGTGAAAAATACCAATGTTGGTGTATATGTGCAAATAATAACATCTCGCAAATTGGTGAGTTTTCAATATATTTTAAAAACATTCAAAACTAAATAATTTTTTGGCTTAAGGTTTTGTACATATATGAATATGACATAATAAGACATCTTTTGAAGTCACTTCACCTTGGTTGCGCATAATGATACGCCACTGAGCAGAAAAGCCAGCAAATCGCCAGCTTGTACATGCAAGTGTCTTCTAAGTGAGCGAGAAAGGAAATGGGATTTATGTGAGTTGAAGAGGGATAGCGACCGATATGATAAGCCGCGGACTACCGACCCTAGCTATTCACAAGAAATTTGGTTGGTATATCTTGGCGGGTACTGATTCCAAAAATAACAATAATTGTATATTATTGGGCTAATAAATTGATTGTATTATAAGTAAGAATGAATGACGTAATTATTTTTTAGTTTTCACTGCAGTTTCTTAAGATAGATTTTGTGAAGTCGGTTTTGTTTTTTTGTTAAAAATATTTTAGTCAGTTCGTAAAACTTAAAATAATAATTTTATGTTTTATTAATCTATTTATTTTGCTTGATGTTTTTAAACGATGCAGAGCATTATAAAATACATATATACGTTTACGTTATAATGCGTTTTTCCAGTGAATATAACTCACTTGCGACACCTGCATAAGAATATTTTTGACGGTCAAGGGCATATAATTGGCATATCTAACAAAATATGCATGGAAAAGCACGCGTTCATCTACATGGACAGTGTTAATTAACTATTTATTGATCGGGCTTTAAAAGAGTGAAGTGCATTATAAAAAGAGGTGAAATGTTTATTCCATATTAAAACGCATGCTGTGTGTTTCAAAGGAAAATTTAATATAAAAGTTGACGTTCTACAGAAAACTCTATTTCCGTTCTCACGTGCCCACGGAAATACATAAACAGAAAGCTGTCATGCTTGATGCGACCAAACATACTTGCACCACTCAAGACTCAAAAGCGTCTTTTGAGAACGGAAATAGAAAATCTCCAGAAGTTTTATAAACTTGTATTCGTGAAAATCTTACTCTCATTGTTTACATAGTTCGAAATATACTATCGAATTTTACTTTTACTTACAATATCAATCGAACACTAATTGTAAAGGCAAAATTGAACGAATTAATTGCACTTCCTGAGAATTATTTAATAGCTAGGACCTGTAAGTAAGTAGGCGGGAAAAAGCTGTTAAAGTTGTCGCCCCAATTTTTTACCTGGCACAGGTACCACATAACATCGTATCGTATTTTTTTAATACATGGTGTTTATCTAAAGTATAATAGTTTCCAGCGCAGTCAGAAAAAGGAAGACGCCCGAGTACATTAAAAAGCACTTAACAAGTACAACCTTCTAAAAGGTTTCTGTTAACTCCACGGACGTAAATATATGATGGGTTAGTTTGAAACATGTGTCCTGGTGAGCAGTTTCGGATACTATATGCCCCATTTAGACGGTCGGAATAGTCTTATTACCTAACGCTTTTAGATTTGCTTTAAACATGTGATAATTGACTGAAAATGGCTATTACTCATGGCAGCAACTAAACTGAAAGAAATCTTTATTGCCTCTAAAGAATGTCATCCGAGTTGCTTTGTGTTCTAATTCTTACTTTAAACGGACCTAGGTCAACGGTTCGTTTCTATATGCGATTACTGTCCGAGTGATAACATAAATGAGTCGTCATGATTAGTTGTAATTAAATATCAATTATTATTATTTTTACGACGATTAACAAAATTACTAGTATAACAGCTTTGAATAGCATCTGCTATATTTTTAAAAACTACTCGAACTAATATGATAACCCCTATTAAAGCCGGATCAACCATGCAAGAACTCTCTATATCAAAGGTTATCTGGTAAACGTTTCATCCATTTGTACGACATAATAATAGTTTGTTATGATGAGTTAGATACAGGGTTTTCATTTAATCCCGAAACCCACGTGACATAATTACATTGAAATACCAACTGATAGAATATGATTCACTGGTAAACAGACAAAAACTGATCACGTGGGTTTCGGGATTAACTGAAAGCCCCTGTATCTCTGACTTTAATTACTATATATCTATTTTGTGTGTTTCCTGTAATTGGGTATTTTGCCTGTTGGAAACAAATGGGTGGGTAAATTATTATTCATTATTCTATTATTGCATTACATAGTGAAAAAAAATTCAAAATATACATATAGTTTTTATAACTGCACACTGGCACTGCCAATAGCACAATAAAAAATACAAAGAGGCATTAGCAAGACATTAGAAGGGGCGTTTTCAATGTTGATAGGATGCTGTGGAAGGGACACCTAAAATAAAATTATTCCTTCTAAAATTCCGTGTTCCAGAACTCTGAATTTTACATCAAAATTGCGAATTAAAACAACAGGGTAAGATAAAATTATAAGTTGAGTTATAAGTTGGAATTATAATTAAAAGCTCCTTATATCGGGATTATTAATTTCTTAATTATTTTAATTTCTTAATTATTACTCCGAATTTTACATAAAAATATTGAGATAATCTCGAAATTATCTGGGGGAATAAAGGCGAAGAAAGTCAGGAGCGATAGAAGCAAGGCTCTGCCGGTGGGGCCCATCAGCCAGGACCGGGGGAGGCTGCGTAACTTCACGTGCACTGGTCACATTTGTGGGGAGGGTCACGTGAAATGCGCGGCCTACCCCTTACGAGGTCACATCTTTTGCCAAGAATATTGGCGCGGTATGTTCAGAACGATTTGAGTTAAAACAGAGTAAAAATAAAAATTGTATTTAAACGCATTGCATAGCAACGCATTTATTTTTTAATGGAGGTAATAAAGGTTATTTGAAATTTATATTTTAGGATTGATTTATTTCCATGGTTATAAATTTATAACGCCCAAGGGCTTTATACATATTCATAACTCAGAAGGGCGTTATTTCTCATGCAGTGTATCTCAAAATTGGGTGGATATTTCAAAATAACAGACTAGTAAGACATTATTTTTTTTTTAATTTCCGCGATTAGATGAGTAGGCCCCGGAAAGCTAGTTCCTATATGTCCAACGTAATAGTCACATCAATTAATAATCGAGTCGCCAATATTTTAATCCTATAAGATTTTATTCAAAGTGGCGTCATCCCTCAATGCATCTTCAATGGTTGCACTAATTTTCTCTAATCACCTTAAAGCAAAAAAAAAAATTGTGTTCTTAAAACCTTCATGTATTTCTGTATTACGACAACTTATTACGTCCCTAAAACCTTCATGATGGTTTTAGGCACCAGGATTTTTTTCTTTCCCAACAAAATACATGGCCAGCAGTACGAACTTTATTTATATAAACTTTTTTATTTAGGGTAATAGTTAATATTAACATATGTAGGCTAATTAGTCTCTGTTGCTTCATACGACGAACCGCCACTGGCTCAGAAGATCAGAATGACTCTCCCACATAATACTTAAATACTATATTTAAGTGGAATACAATATTCCATAAATATATTGGCTACTTGGTATGGGAAAATGGAGATCTGTTATTGCTAGATATATTATTGTGAATAAATAATTAAATAGTTTATCTAAAAAGACAGGAAACGTATGTATGAAGGAAACGTATGAAGGAAGTACATAACATTATTAAAAAATAAGAACACAAGATAATTCAAATCAGCTGACCGTGACTGTTATGAGCAAACGAAACAAATAAAAATATATTATGCACAAATGATAAAATGAGTCGATGAAACATAATATACAAAACTGTACTCTAAGAATAAGTGCATGTAAATACCTATATATTGTCGAAAAACAGTCCGCAACACATAATTTATCTGAGTAGATAGTGTGTATTCGTGAAAAAATGGTCGGATAACTCGATTTTAAGCTACCTAACTTCTATAGTATAAAATAGAAGAATTTCTAAGTTTGGACCGCTTGATTTCATAGTTCATGGGGCAATTTTCCGGCGCAACGCCTACCGAATATTGTAGTTTGTGACGTCACAGCTCTTTTCGGGCCGCTTCAATTTCAAAGCTGTTTAGATCCTCCAAACTGATCTGATCGCGCAGAATTAGAAATTTTGTTTTTTTTAGGTACACGTTTTATTACAACGTTACGCTGTTTCTTGGTGTTATTTTAATAATTAAAATTTCAGTCATGTTCCCTACTGCCTTTCAAATTATTATAACCTCCAAGCCACAAATTCTCGCCCACGATTGTCCACTGTTCTTGGGTCAAAATAATCTTATATGGGTGTACATTCAAGTCCTTTTGCAAAATCCGCCAAGGTGTCGTGTTTTTAAGCCTTAACACTTGAACACCACGAGGAATTGATACATTTGGATCCGCCACTGCTCTGGCACTAGCTCTGGCATTTCGACATATTGGTGGTGTTTTTAGATCATGAAGAGTAAACTTATCCCCAAATTTCTCAACGATGCCGATGGGGCAAATGGCAAAGAAGGGCGATTATATAGACTAAAGAAGTGCGCGATAAGGGTTCAAAAAAGAACGTCTATTTCCGTGCAATTTTTGGATAATAACCAAAGTGTCTTGAACCGCGCATTTAGGCATAATAAATTGAAAATAATTGACAATTGATGACATATATAACTTCATTAGCATGATTACCATATCGTTTCAAAATCATATCGTTCTTATTGGAAACCCCGTTACATACCAAATTCAACCTGATATCTATATGCTCTGATATAATATGTGATAAAATATATTTATGATAAATATAATCTGATAGCTTCGGTACAGATAACAAAATAAAAGTCGATTTTCGGGATTTATTGGGATTACGTTTCTTCCACCGAAACAATTAAAGATATTTACTGGCGGCTAGTTCTAAAAGTTTAATAATTACAGTATCATTTTGAGAAATGTCAGATAACATCTGGAGAGCAGCTACACTTCAAATGGGTCGAGTGTCTTTCGACAAAATTAAATTTAACTTGGAGGTCGCTTCGAGAAGTAATTAATATTCTTCTCATATTTTTTTGTGTAGGCATAGTACACATGAGAAACACGTAGGTGCGAGATTTTCATTATTCCCTATATAACCCACCTTAACATAGGGGTGATTTACATCGGAAGAAATAAAATAGTAGGAATAAAACAAGCATTAACATCTTGGTGCTTTCTTATAATTTAAATAGTCTCATCGGCTACAATAAAGCACTGACTAGGGCGAAACTGGTTCTTAACAAACAATAGTTAATCAGTATATTCCCCGTTTACATATTCCGTTTTTATAGAGGGGAACAATGTGTAATTTACAATTCTGGGCCATATTTTTATATGCAAATTTGATATTAATAACGTACTTGATGTGCATGCAAGGGCACGCTTATAATAACAGAAATATTCTTGAGTTACATTTTTAAAGGAGAATTTATCACCCGAATAGGTCGATCTGCTAGGACGTCGATAATTGGCTTTAGACTTTTCACCTGACCTGACAAAGGCAAACATTTATAGAAAATATATTATTAGGCCCGTCACTGAAGACAAAAAGTTATGAATAACCCAAAAGTTTTCAAATTTTAACACAAGGTTGGAGATAGTTGGATCAGGTCCGGAACATTATAAAATATTGAAAAACCTGCAATTATTTGCTATAACTTAACTAAAACTGGCAAAACTTGCTATATAGGTATAGGGTAAAGCGAGGAGAGATGACACACGTTTTACAAATCATAAAATATCTTCTTTATTTGAAAGTATAAAAATATACAAAAAAATACAGGTAAATAATATAAACTTTGGCATTACTTGCATCTAGTTAAAAAACAGAAATAGATTCTAGTGGTATAAAAAAATAAAAATCTAAAACTGGAAAATGGTACGTTTAACAAGTTTTCTTTGTTGCACTGACGCCACATCTTTGACAATAAACGTTGTTATAAGTTGTGCAGCCACCTTAAACACAAAATACACTTAATCCAGTCGCCTTTTTCTTCATTTGTCGATAACCTTCGTTGTACCCAACGCATTCGTTTTCCAGATCACTCAAACGCTCCTCTCCACTAGATGAATCGTCTAAAATCATGTCATCTAATTCTGTAGAAGGAGTCATGTTCCTCACCGATTTGTAATGCATTTTGCAGATGTTGCACATGCTGAATCGTCTCCCTTAAAGCGTGGGAGAGATGGACCAGGCATTTCTACCTAACCAAACGTTATGTAATTATGATTTTTGGATTAGGTGTACACTAGAAAGCACGTTTGATGACAATAATACAAAAATTTCGCCTAATACATAAATACTTTGATCGGCAGCCAAAATGATCAAAATGAAAACAATGACCACTTGTAACTAACGAAAACATTGATAAACTACGAGACACGTGGGTTCCGCAAGTGCAATTAAATGAAATTAACAGACTTGAATGAAATGAACAGAAACATGTCCAGCGATAACTGAAAAATTTAAAAAATTAATAGTAGAAAAATATTTTTAAAATCAAGCTTTTATTTAAATGCTCTAAAAAGAAGAAAATAAACTTAAACCTATTACCTATTTTATAATATACATATTTTTTTTCTTAGAATTACTTATGTCAATATCAAGTTACATATTGTGTTATTGTTTATCAAGACAGTTAAATCTCGCGATAAGCTTTTATATCATATAAATTGTGTAATGCAATAAATTGATGGGTTTCATTTAATTTAAAGTTTTTTCTTGTTTTTAGAGCATTTAAATAAAATCTTATTTTGAAAAAATATTGGTTTTACTATTAATTTATTAAAATTAAGTTAAAAAATAATTTTGTGAAATGCGAAAAAAAGAGGGAATCCGACCCTGGCTTCTATTTGGAATTAGTACTGGCGGTATCTTTCGACAGACCCACTCTAAGCAAATAACTTTTTATATGAATGTGAGTTATAGAGGGCCATATAGAGGGAACATTATTATAACCATATCAAGGTATATTTGTAACAATTGCACCATTATCAAACTGAGGGCTACTAAACTAATTTTCCTTCGACTATTTTATATTTTTTGATTAAACAAGATTGGACGCCACTGTCGTGTGTGGGCAAAAAGTACGTTCGTTGATGAACGCGCATTTTTGCATGCTAAGATGCACGTTGACATATCTTTTTGTGTCTGTGACAGGCTTAAGAAAATCAATATTTCCTCATATTTACATCGACTGAACTATTCTGTAGAATAACAATTTTAAGTTATGTGCAAGACTCGCGGAAAAATAATTTATGGTAATTATAGTTTTTAGACTTCTGTAATTTCTCTGTGTTACATAATTATGGTATACTTATAGTGGAAAATGGCGCATAAATGTAAACGTAGGCTATGTGCCTATTATCAATGCTCCTCGTAAGTACCATGCGTACCGAAATTGTTTTCCAAGTGTTTTTCTAAGCCAATTATAATTAACACATGAGTTATGACTATGTGTAAGCTAAAAGTAGGTAGTGATTTATTTTCATCTATGCCCATATAAGTTGGTAGATGTCTTAATAAATGAATAGACAACAATAACTCCGATGATTTGCAGTATTTATGGAAAGCAATATAAAATTTAAACTTTTGGAACTTTCACGCTAAGTGTTTTTTACTGACATGCTTAAAGCTGCCAATGTTATATGTGGGTATTATATGATAAATTTTGCAAATAAAGTTTCGCATTATATATTTATTTTTACTTCCGTGTTTTATACGAGCGAGCAAATTTAAATTTCATGGTAATTAAATGTTTTAATTGCGTTTTCCCAAGAAGAAATTCCGTTACGTAAGATGCGATACATCTCAAGAGATTTATTTCATTTTATAATTAGCTAAATATGCATAGGAAGTGGCGAAACATTTAGCAATATAGTCCAAATATCATGGAATCTCATACATATATATATATATATATATATATATATATATATATATATATATATATATATATATATATATATATATATATATATATATATATATATATATATATATATATATATATATATATATATATATATATATATATATATATATATATATATATATATATATATATATATATATATATATTTATATATATATATATATATATATATATATATATATATATATATATATATATATATATATATATATATATATATATATATATATATATATATATATTTATATATTTATATATTTATATATATATATATATATATATATATATATATATATATATATATATATATATATATATATATATATATATATATATATATATATATATATATATATATATATATAAATATATAAATATATATATATATATATATATATATATATATATATATATATATATATATATATATATATATATATATATATAAATATTACATATATTACATACCTACATACAATATTACATACCTACAAACGAAATGTTTTAGCACTTATATACTATTACCTATATTACCTATATAATATTGTCATCACTTTCTTAACCACAAAATTTATATATCCATGAATAGATTCGATAAAAATTATTCTGCTAGTATCAATAGTTTAATACTTTTTATATATATGTATTTTGTAAAATAAACACTCTGAAGTATGGAAAAATATTTATATTGCGTTTGTAGACCAGTTTAATAGTTATATAATTTTATCGACAATATTAGAACCTTAGGTACGTCACCATAAGTAACGTATTAGTACATCTCGGATATATAAGAAATAAAAAAATCCTTTACATTTCCGCAACACGCGCCGACAAAACCGCTACTCTGTTGAACAACTACAGGGTCGAGTACAGGAACGTATTACGTATTTATACTAATTTGGAATTTCTCTTTCAATTACGTAAAATGCAATTAAAATCACACTTGCTTATTCTCAACAGTCACTTTAATATTAAACTATAATTTAAAATTACTTATAATAAAATCGCTTGTTAAGTCGCGACTTGCCGATCGGGTGAACGTGAACATATTCACATGAACGAACGAATGCGCAAACACAACTGATATAATACTGCCCTGTTTCTTGATCTAGGTATTATTTGTATGGGTTCTCTTTATATAACATGTGAAGTACTTGTAATGTAGTGTTCTTTCTCTAACATGCCTGTATTTTCTAACAAGAATGTCGTCGTCCTGCGACATTTTTTTTATATTTAGTATAAATAAGAGATTGTTGTACTGTACAAAAAGTAAGGTAAGTGATTCACTAAAGAGGTGCCAGACGTGACCCTTGTAGCCCTCCAAGCTTTGACATATTGCATTATTTGGCTTCAACGATCACCTAGCTATTTGTTAATGCCAAAAATTTTCAATGTCTAGAATTTGCCACCTACCTAATCTAATTTTATTTATCTGATTTGCTGATTGCATATAACATGGTGGTGTTGAATCTGTCTCAAACACTACAGAAATTCTTTAATAATTAGCATTTTCCTGAGTTTGGAGGTTCAGTTTTATAGTTTTTAGGATATTATTATAATGAGTATAAATTATTTTTTAACTAAATTCCTAAATTTGAGAGTAAATTAAATATATACATAGAAAGATTTTACATCACTATGTCATTAGTATATAGACAAATTTAAGCTATTAATATACAATACTCTGTAGCAGTTTTCAACGCTGACATTAATCACATGTGACCTGACTTAGACCTACTGAAATAGAGGGTCTCTATGCTGATGACATATAAGCTATTACGGAATAGAAGAAATTAGAAACTGATGATAGTGTATGTGGTGTTAAAGAACAACATCATTAATTACGGAAACAATGTTACCAAAGCGATGAATGGGAATTTATCTTTATATGGTCAAGAAGAATTGTATAAACATATAATAAAAGCGTAGCAGCAAATTAATTCAAAGCACAAATCAACATATTTTCTGGAGGTTAGATTTTGAATATATCTTACGATTTTACTACTTTTTACCTTTAACATTATTTTTCTAATTTTTATTTGCAAAAATTATTTTTATTCAATAAAACATTAATTATTTTCGGTTTATCAATGATAATGATAAAGATGTTTGTTCAAAATTTTGATATTCATATGATCTTACATTTTATAAAAGAGGCTTTAATGTACTAAATTATAGTTGTTTTATAGATTATTATCTTTAAAACAAAAGTATTAATAATAACAATTCAAGTCCTGAAGATTCTGAAAAAGTCCTGAACAATTCAAGTCATCTGAACACACCGTAATTTCCCTGTGTGGCATCACACCAAATTCAACAATGGAAAGAAATATCGAAATCCTTTTGAGTGGGAAAAAAATCTAAAAGTGGATAAATTACTTAAATTAGTACAACCAAAACAAAAGGTAGTCAAGGAAATTGCGGCTGCAGAGAATTAGGCATTAGCTGCTCCATGTTCTGCCAAAAAAGTATGGTCCGCTATAAAGTTGGAACCAAAATATTGGATATTTTTTAATATTAGAATTTGACATAAACTTTTGGTAGTAATCACTTCTGCTTCCAAAATAACTTAAAATGCACCAACACAAACTTGATAGCTAACATCTGGAAACTGTCAAATTTGTGATTTTCCAAAAAAATCTTTGCAAAATGATCTTAATTGTTAATATTTCGAAAATGTCCTTAAAAAATTATTTTTCCTGATGACATTTAACGCCTATATCTTGTGCGATTAATGTTGATATCCAAAAATGTTATATTTTATATCACCCATTATTTTTCAACTGTTTTTTGGCTATGGTTCAATTTGGCTTTCTTATAATCGCTGATTTGTTTTGGAAATTGGAAAATAATCTAGACAGTACGTTTTTTTCGATTAAGAATATCAATAATCTTCAAAACTAACAACACATAGGAATATCTTATCACAGTATGCATTGCAATGGCAGACCTTATACTGATTTAAAGCATTTTAACTGTTTTCAGATCAGTTAGTAACAGGAGTGAATC
>CAXKVY010002358.1:0-23561 GCA_964058915.1 Tetropium fuscum
TCACCAACCAGATTTCCATAGAAAGTTTCAACGATGGGGTAAGAGATGGTGAATTACAACAAGCTCTACGACAAGGAAGATTTAAGATTATTGTCGAAGTTATAATTTATGGGCTTGAATTTGAGGCTGCGAAAAATGCTACTAGCCTTCGAAGAAACAGATTAAGAGAGGTACAAATACGAGCGCGATGAAGATTGAGGAGACAAGATGCTAGAATTACTGGAGAAGTATTTAAAAGCCAACCATGAAATGAAAAGAGATACCCCGAATAGTGACAGGAATACTACGAGACCGACCCATAAGATGCTACAATTGTGACAAAGCAGAGCACATAAGCAGAAATTGCCACATTGAAGCGAAAAGAGATACCCCGAATAGCGACAGGAATACTAGAAGAGATCAGCCAATAAGATGGTACAATTGTGGAAAGGCAGGACACATAAGCAGAAATTGCCGCCGCTCGCGTTCTGCAAGAAAGCAAGAAAGAGGTGATTCAAATCAGGGAAGCACCGTGATGTCAATGTAAAGAGGCGGAAACTGACGACTCATCTTCCAGCTCCCAGAATAAAGGTGTCCTTAATGAAGCGAAACCATGAGAGCCTCTTAATCCCCGGATTGTTAAACGGCAGAAAATATAGTTTTAATATCGATACAAACGCATCCAGGTCAGTAATAAGTCCAGATGTGATAGACGTCCATAGTAAAACTGCAAAGGCCCTTGACACTAGAGACAGCAAACAGATGAAATTACCATTCATGGAACCACCGCCATCTATATTGAAATAGGCAACACCGAGTTGAAAGTGAAAGCTTAAGTTGCTGACATCATGGATGAATTTATTTTTGGACAGGACATATTAGAAGACTTCAACTACATGAGAGTTGGTAACGAAGAAATATTCTTCACCGAAAATATGTCCAAAATACTGCTCAGTGAGGCTAATTGTCGTCGAAGACAGCCGAGTCCCAGGAAATAGCGAAACGCTAATAAAAGCACATTTCGAACCCAAGCCTGAGTAAACATCCATCATGATGGTTGAACCTATTACCGTTAGACAGGATGGAGCTCTCATGGCAAGGTGTTTGGTAGACGTTAACCACGTGATTCCGGTCAGGCTGGCGAATGTCAAAGAATATAGGGTTACCCTAAACAAAGGAGAGGTAATCGGAACTTGTGAACTGATTGTCCAAGTAATAAATTTCGAAGAAAGATCATCCAGGACTATCAAAGGAAAAGTAACGTCGGAGCTACGGTAGTTGGAGGCATCTAGAGCAAGACATCAAGGCCATAAATTTCGTGAAAAAAGAAGCGTCTATTTTTGCTAAAGGAAAAACAACTGGTCGAATTAGCCCCGTACAACATTAGTTTAATACCGGGGAAGCAAGACCTATTCGGCAACAGCCCTGAAGATTCCCTTTTGCGAAATACCATGAGGTGATTACTATGAAACAGGAAGATGACGTTATCAGGAGTTAGGAGTAATTCAATCTTCGGTCATCACCTGTGGTATTAGTAACGAAGAAGGATGGTCCGACAATGTTCTGCGATGATTACCGAAAACCGATTGACATAAAAAAGAACAGCTACCCTTTGTCACGCATCGACGATACTCGAACACCTTGGCTGAATCTAGATGGGTTTCAACGCTAGATTTAAAAAGCGGATATTGGCAGGTGGAACTCCAGAAGGGTGATAAAGAGAAGACCGCGTTTACAGCCAGAAATGGTCTGTAGCAGTTTAATGTCATGCCACTTGGATTATGTAATGCACCAGCCACCTTCGCGCGACATACACGAAAACGTGTATGATTCATTTGGATTCATTTCTGGTTATAGCCAAGACTTTCGATAAACACGTTTCAAATTTGAAAGAAGTTTTCGCTCGGCGAATAAGGCCTTCCGTTTTTGTCAACGTCAAGGAGACCAAGAAATGTCCAAGAATACAGGTTGTGTTGCACATGTTAAGATTACAGATAATTCCACTCAAACCGATTCTTAGCACATAGATGTTGTCGCAGAACAAAGACAAGATAAGGACTTAAAGACTATACGACAATGGCAAAAGAAGCGGGTAGGACCGCTGTGGCAAGAAGTATCCCCATATAGCGTACTGACTGCAGTACGACTCCTTGTGCTTAAGAGAAAATCTTATTACCCGGAAATGGGAAATTACAGATGGGAAAAATATGGTCTACCAAGCTGTCGTCCCGAGGAGTTGCATAGAAAAGGTTCTTTAAGAGCTTCACCATAGAAGAAGTAGAGGCTATTCTGGAGTATAGGACACTAGCCGGAGTAAGAAGCCGTTATTGCTGGATCAACTATCGTAAGTGTTGAAGAATGGTGTAAGAGATGCGACATATGTATTCGGGGCCACAGTCCCAAGGGAAAATGAAGCAGATATTTAAATCTTTGGTATCACATAGGAAGGCCTGGCTGTGGATATTGCAAGGCGATTTCCAACAACCGACTCTAGTAATACATATCTCACGGTGGCTATGAATTACTTTCCAAATGGCCGGAAGTAGTTCCACTACCCAACCAAGAAGCGATAACTGTGGCGGAAGCTCTGTTGGATAATGTCATACTCAGACATGGGGTACCAAGAAGACCCGGACTACCGCACTTGATCCGCAGTTTGGTGACATGGTAGAGAGGCACAACAGAACCATCCACCAGTACCTGTCGATTTTTGTAGATGAGAACCAACGAAACTGGAATAAATTGGTACCGTTTCTTCTATTGATCTACAGAAGTATCCAACATGAGGCAACTGGTTATACGCCTTCAATGTTGGTAACTGGCCTAGAGACGAAGTTACCAATTAACTTGACGTCCGGAAACCTCCAGAAAATAGAATGGATGAAGATGCTTTCCAAATACGTCGCTAGCCTGGAAGAACGATTGCGGTTAGTCCACAAATTTGTGAGGGACCGGCAATACATGACGAGAGACCGAATGAAGATGCATCTGGACAAGAACACGACACCGCACATCTATAATGGAGATGGTGCCTGTACCAGCCCTTGTACCAGCCCCAGATAAAGAAATGATTGCGTCCAGAACTACAAAGTGCATGAAAAGGACTGAATGTTCTTGTGTATCGGATACAGCGATCTCCGTGGACTAAGCCTAAATTCATCCATGTCGAGAGTATGAGTCCATACAATTGTAGGACGCCACCAACTTGACAAGATAGGTAAGAAGCTATTTGTGACCAGCAACTTAAAAGGTGGGCGGCAGTGTTACGGAATCGTCAGAAGCGATTATGCACGATATATTGAAAATTTCATAGCTCTATGGAATATCTGCACAATCTGGCATCACGCACCCGACGGTGTGGCCTTATCGCATTTAGGGATGCCAGCCACAACCCCCTAAGACGAAGTCTCAACCCTCTAGGACTTCAAATAACTTCTGGCTCCATTTAGAATAGTTGCAGTATAAGAACATGTGGACTTACTACCCCCTTGTAGTATTCTTCGAGACGCCCCTATACAATCTAGAATGGGATGGAATAGTTGAGAACAATCTAGAACTGGACGGAATAAACGAGAAGCCTCGATAAGTTTCCAGAACTTTGAAAATAGTATATAAGGTCCAGCCGATCGTTACATTAGTCAGTTATAGTTTAAACGCTCTTAGAGACAAGACCATGTAACACGTAATTACAAGTGTTCAGTAGTAATCATTATAAACAGTTGCGAATTGTTGTGTTTGAAAGTTAATTAAGTGTATTTGGATTCTGGACAGTACCACTTATATGAGCCCACTTATATGAGTTTTCAGAGTTATACCATTCAGACAAAGATAAAAGAGGTGGACATTTCTGACGGGCAATCTGTATTGTTTTCTTCTTTGGGTTTTTGCATGTCACAACTATAGCTTCTAATTTAACTGAATGATCATCCAGTGACAAAGTTAGCTACTGTTAACCACCACTTTGTCAGTTACCAACAATTGTAAAATTCTGCCACCTAAGTATTTACGAGGATTATATCAATTTCGTATTATATCGATATATGAGTTAAATCTATACAAGTTATATACAACTTATAATATACAAGTTATAATATACAAGTTATAATATACAAGTTATAATATACAAGTTATAATATACAAGTTATAATATACAAGTTATAATATACAAGTTATATTATATTTAACGAAAATTTATACCTACTGCAGCTAATAAGACATTAATTAATATTAGCTGTAATATTATTTCACTCTTAAAATGGCAGAATATAATGTAAGAACCTAATTTAATATTTCTATTCGTTGTTATATTTTTAAACATACTACCTAATGTATACTACCTTACGCATAATAAATTATTGTAACATTTAAAATGCTATTATCATTATGGATGGAACAACTACTTTCCATTTCTAGTTATAAGCCAGATAAAATTACATGACATGAATTACTTAACATAATGTATATTCAAAATGCAAAGTAAAAAATATAAAACTTTCAGCTTTCCATAAAATTGTTCTTTCTGTCTGGAAATCAAAAACGAAAACCCCAAGAAACTGTGCTCTTTCTTTTCAGAAGGAGACGATTTACAATATTCTGTATTGATATAAAATATCAGTAATTGATTTTGACTTATATTTTGACGTATATTTCCTATATTTGTCATGAAATATATTTTTATATTAAATAATTCCTATATTTTAATCTTATATTTTATAATAACTAATAGAGCATCAGTTATTAAATAAGGAAGGTACCAGTAGTTATGAAGTCAGAATTAGCAATACCTGGTATAATCCATCAACTTTGACATCCATCCAGAACATATATATGGATTATAAGGATATGTCACATTAATAACCAGGGCCGATGGTCTAGGTGTCAGCTAGCCACCGACAACGAGACCAGTATTGCACGTACGGTACAGACAGGTAACTTGGGTAGGTGTAGCTGCCAACACTGGTTACCAAGGCAACCTATAAACTGTCCAGTCATGGCGGCGGACTGAAACCTAATAATTAATTACTCATACTGACGATCAGCATGACGTAGGTATATGCAGCACTGCTAATGATTTTAATACCTACCACGCTTAATATGATTAGAAATATCGACTAATTTTTTTAAAATATGCCGACTGATACAACATTTCTATATTATTGATATAAATTGTACGCACTATTCTTTCAAAAATTCAATATTATTATATATATATATATATATATATATATATATATATATATATATATATATATATATATATATATATATATATATATATATATATATATATATATATATATATATATATATATATACATAGAGAAATAAGCAAATAGACGAATAATAAGGAAGATATATTTACCAGTGCTATATCTGGACATATACACGGAAACGAACCACTTAGAAGTTATACAAGTTCTTTCACCTTCATTGAGGATCTTCAGAGTGGTGTACGATATATATATATATATATATATATATATATATATATATATATATATATATATATATATATATATATATATATATATATATATATATATATATATATATATATATATATATATATATATATATATATATATATATATATATATATATATATATATATATATATATATATATATATATATATATATATATATATATATATATATATATATATATATATATATATATATATATATATATATATATATATATATATATATATATATATATATATATATATATATATATATATATATATATATATATATATATATATGTATATATAAATGTATACACAAATTTATTAAATTATTTATTACAGTTTAACTTTCTGCATTTGCACTTGTCTCTGTTCTTTTTAAATTTACGTTAAATATTCCAACGTAATCTGTATGGCTAAGAAAATTATTATTAGGTACTATATCTTTCTTGTTGCAATAACAAGAGATGATAATATAGTATAATAGCGGTTTTTACTCAATATGTCTCTAAGGTTTTGGATATTGGATAATAGAGGACAATAATAGAGGACTTCTAAAAAGTATTTGATCAGATTGACCATAACATTCTCCTTCTGAAACTAAAAGGTATTGGTTTTTTCTGAAGCATTGATTAAATTATTCACCTCCTACTTAAGCGATAGACACTTTATGGTCAGATAATAAAATTTCAATTCAATATCATTTTCTGCAACTTCGGGAGTTCCACAAGGTTCCAATCTGGGTCCCATATTGTTTTTATTCTTCATTAATGATCTTACTGAAGTCATTCCTTGTAAGCATTTGTTATTTGCCGATGATTTTAGACTACTCTGAAATTAAATATTCTACAGATTCCATCCATCTTCAAGACTGAATTAACAGAATGTCTTCATGGTGTGAGACAAATCATCTCAAACTAAATATAGCTAAATGTAACGTAATGACTTATACTCGCAAAACTACATCTTATACTCACAACTACTTCATTGGGAATAACATGATCAGCCGAGTTGATGTATTTAAAGATCTGGGTATTTATTTTGACAGCACACTCACTTTTGTTGAACATATAAACCATATTGTTTTTAGTGCCTTTACATCTTATGGCTTCATTTACCGCAATTGCCGGGACTTTTCCATTATAAGCACCTTCAAATCTCTGTTTTATGCTCTAGTGAGGTCAAAACTAGAATACGGGTCGATTATATGGTATCCGATTTATCACGTTCCTTGTCAACATTTAGAATCGATCCAAAGAAAGTTCTTAAAGTTTTTGATCTTTTTGCGAGATGGATCTTATCCTCCTAGAGGTCTGGATCAAAATTATTTACTTGCCAGTTTTAATTTTGACTAATTAGATTCTTATTTAATATCTTGAATGGCAAGCTTGATTGCCCTGATCTTCTAAATATAATAAATTTTCTGATACCTCGCCTAAATTCTAGACAGCAAACTTTTTTTACTGTGTTGCTGCTAGATCAAATATTTTAAGAAAGTCCCCAATCACACAGTTCATACATCTCTGATGTGTGACAGAGTTTGGATTATTCTGCTCGGTGTCGAAGTCGAGACCTAGGCTATTAGCTGCTCTGTGTGCTGCCCTATATATAAAAGCTCCTACGCCAGCTCCTTCATGGTCTTTGACCATGAGGAGTAGGGGATCCGAACTCCTGATAATTTTACAGGCTGTGTCCAGAGTTACTCTGTTGTGGAGACACTCCAATCCCACAGAGGGTGGA
Organism: Tetropium fuscum; assembly: GCA_964058915.1. Lineage (NCBI taxonomy): Eukaryota > Metazoa > Arthropoda > Insecta > Coleoptera > Cerambycidae > Tetropium > Tetropium fuscum. The sequence goes on from CAXKVY010002358.1 coordinate 7,190, forward strand.
GACACTCCAATCCCACAGAGGGATTTTGAGGGTAGGGCTTTGTTTTTTATTTTGTTTAAATTTTTATTAAACTGAATTTTGGGAATTGTCATTGATTACATCCACATGTACATCGCTCCGTAACAATTGACGCACACCTGAGATCGTGGGCGGCCACTTACATGAATTGAATTTTGACTACTTATGCCTGCGGCAAGAACAATTGTCTGTAGGAAAGGGGTGGAGAGAATAAGACAGTTCAACGAAACCAATATATTGAAATAGAATTGAACAAATATATTGAAGAAATCAATATATTGAAGAAAATACTCATCCAATGACTCCATATTCTGGAGTCAGAACCCACAACGCTCGGAAGTCACTGAATGTTACTCCAATAAAACCACATGTTGAATGTAACAGATCCTCTTTGATAAAAATGACTGGGAAAGATAGGTGTAGCACATCGAGAAATTAAATGCCTGATAAAACACTTAGAACAATCCATGAAAGATCCAGAGAATATCACAGAAACAATATCACATATATAAGAAGAAAATATTTCCCAAAAACGACAATATACGAATCAATCTACTTAGTACTTATTCGAATGTTATTATAATATAATAATTATATAATATTATAGATATTATTATAACAAATATAAATATTCGAATTCCGTCAAAGGAAACAGATTATATTTATAGCTTCCATAGTAGGTACCTAATCCATAGGTAGTATTGTAAAGAGATCGCAAGTTAAGTATATCGTATATCGCAAGCTAAGAATAATCTGGGTCGTTATTCAACAACAAATACAAAAATTATTCAAAAAAAAGAAAGTATTCTACATTCTAAGCATGATATGTCTATCACATGAACCAAGTGATTAGTGTTACCTATGTGGAGTGTGTCACTGGATACTTATCTACTGAATAGCTAAGTCTAGTTATTAGGAAAAAATTGTTAGATAGATTTAATCTAGTTACAATGTTCAACGTCCATAGGGCGTTTTCTATTAAAAAAAAATCTACATTTTTTAAAAATATAGACCATTCTTGGTATTTTGATAAAAACCTTTGGATGGGAATTCTTCTCTTTGCAAGAAGTACCTACTTGAATATAGAGTACAAGCTCGGTATTTTGGTAAAAGAAAAGCTCTGCGCTGAAAAAAACATCGAAAACCTATATAATTTCATTGTCTGCGACCAAGTCAAAGTGTATGCAAAATAGTTGCACTTATTGTGAAGACAGTGATAGTGACAACAGATTGCCACTATCACTTCTTCTACACGTCATGATCCATTGGCGAGCAAGCATATGAAGTTTACGTATTCGGTAGGTTTAAATAGATAAATCTGGCCAGCCAAACAAGATAGACAAGTGCCAAGTCAGATCAAAGTCAAGTTACTTACAAGGTGCCGCAACTTGACATGACGCATTTAGATCTATATATTTTTTAATTTTCTGATAAATTCATTGTTGGTTTTCAGAATGAATAATATAAAACTTTGTATACATTTTTGAAGGAGTAAGAAGAGTAAGTAAGAGGGAGTAAGTTTAAATTTTTTTAACTAGCATCCCATCTACAGTACACCGATAATAATTTCATTGTTAAATTTCTAGACGATGTTGTGATTAAATAGGCATAAAAATTGCGAAAAACACCAAACATATCCATACCCACCGCCATTGTCATTTTCCGAGAGCAAGTAATTGAACTTAGGAGAGGTAGTACATCGGAGTTGCTGTTCTCGGCCAATTACTTGAAAGCATTACTTCTCTGATGAAAAGTATGATGTTTTCTGGTGAAACAATTGTAAAAATAAGACAAAATAAATAAGAAAAAATAAGAATACATGCGTTCTAATATGCACGTTTTTTATATAATATACCTCACCCCTAATAATATTACCTCATTATTTTAAAATATTTGAATATTTATATTTTAGAATATTTGAGACTGAAAGTTTTAAGATCTAAAACTCAAAATATTTATATAATATTTTACTATCTACTGATATAATCACGTTTTTCAGCTAGCTAGCTGATTCAAAAATTTTAACATAATTATTTTTGTCTTATGTGGCATTTTTATATCAACTATTAACCCTGTAAACAGAGATTAATAGTAACATATTACAGGAATTCAACAATAAATAGAAATATCAAATTTAAAGCAACAGTGTCAAAATATAATGCTTTCACATTGTTTTGACACCGTTTATTTGAACGAATTGAAGTTACAATACAAGAATGCGTGTTAACAGTTATTTGTTATGCACTGTGACGCTCTTTGGTACGATGCTTAGTTTTTGGCTCGGGCACCAAAATCTATTTATAGTGTACCTACATATACCACTTTTTCCTGCAGGTAGTACTATAGGGGCCTCAAGTAGCTGCGAGTGGAGACGGGAGGTAAATCGGAGGGGTCACGTGATTCGCAGATAGACCTTTTATTACCCCATCTAAAGGATAAATAAAAAATAAATCCCATCTAAAGGATAGATAAAAAACCCACAGATAAATGGTTACAACAGGTTTATTGTCAGTGTTTGTTAAATACATCTACTTCTAGTTCATCTTTGTTTATCAGATTATATACATATATCTATAGGTGATTCAGCCTGCATACGGTCAAGCTCGGTTAAGCGATAGTTAAAAGCGTTACGAATAGAAATCGGATGCCAGCCTACAAAGGTCTCAGTGCAGGTCTTAGGGACCCAAAATGACAGTAGACGTTACGGGGATCCAAAATGGCTGTAATTGGGAAACTATATGGCGGCGAGACCAGGAATTCAGGGTATTCCGGGCTCCCTGATAGCAAAACTCCCTGATCGAAGTGCAAATGAATTGCGCGAGCAGAAGAAAGGGCTCCCTGGTCGTGAGTGCAAACGCATTGCGCGGCCAAAGAGGGTAATCTTCCTGTTCGTGAGTGCAAACCAAGTGCGTGGGTAGGAAAAAGTCGAACCTCCTCACTTGTGTAGAAGTTGACATGAATGTGGTACAAGGTGTTCCTTTTCTCACTTCAATAAGTTATCTTCTTCTTTACGGTTTTCACGGGGCGGTGTTCAGCTTGTTGTAGTAGGCGATACCAAATAATGGAGATACCTGCTGCATAATTTACTGCAGGAGAGCTGATCTTAAATGTTTGTTATGGCGGCCTCTTCCCTTTCTATGAAGGAAATCTCCTTCCTATGAGCTCTGTTTCTCGTGTGCGCTGCTGTGGTTTCCTGGTATTGGAATAGCTATTTATGTAACCAGTTGGGAAAAGTACTATTTTGTGTAACGAGCAGATTTCTGCGGAGCGAGCACTAGCGAGTTCCGCAAAAGGATGCGAGTTACACAAAATAGTGTTTCCCAACGTGTTTCATTCAAGATTTTTTCTAATTTTCACCAATTTTATATTTTATGAGAAGAAAACTATGAATTGTATACGTTTAAAAACAATCCAGTAGGTTGCAACGGTGTGACAGTTCATCACTTTCATAGCTTGTCAGATCTAAATTACCTACTATGTAATGAACTTTACACAACTAGTTGCGTAATATTTTACTTTTCGTAATTCGTTGTGAAAAGCAAGACGTTTCCTAACGTCAAAGGGTTTTGAAAAGTCTCACTTTACATGTCAAAATTAGAAAAAATTATTTACGGGACGCGCTTTCCCGAATGGACTTGTTTATCACTTGACTATAATCAGAACTGACTGTACCATTTAATACCAATGCCCAGCAGCTAAAAAGAAATGAATTTTTATATAATATATTAACTGATTAAATTATAGATACTATACGAATACGGGACTCAATACCTAATGAATTATCAAGAAATTAACGCTATGAAGCGGAAATTATTACCACTTCAACAGCACTAGCGTTTTCATATTTTCGACTATATTATTATTATTGACCAAATATAATCAACATTTTTGGGATTTCTAATTGGCTACATTTCAAGAGGCTTACTGAACAAGTATCATACTTGATGGTTAAGCTTAATTTTATATTGATATAGCGGTTAATAAACCGAGGTCTGTAGCGGCAAATAGTTACAGGCTTATAGAAGTCCCATTAGACGCATAATTCCCACAGTAAGACACATCATGCACCCGCTCGTTACTGCCCTCCCATTCAGTATTGTTTATCTATAATTTCTCTTGGTCGTTGAATAGAAGGCAAACTTGATTACCATTTTTCAAAGAAATCGAATTCCAAATAAAGAACACAAAAGGAAATCTGAGCGGAATCCCAGAAATACCCAGAGAATATTTTTTACTAGAATTTTTGTGTGGTGGTCTGATCGTTTTAATTGGCAGATAGTTTTATTAAATAAATCTAAAAGTAGCACTGCCTTGATATTCCATGTGAATTTTCTCAAATTTGAACTACCGCGCGTCAGTATTCTTGGCTATAGATGTGACCTCGAGAAGAGGGGGCCGAGCGATACCATCGCTCTTTACCCCTAATGTCTATGTAGGCGGAGACCGCCTCGTAAGGGGTAGACCGAGGGTGATCCTCCCCACAAATGTGATCAGTGTCACGTGAAGTTGCGCAGCCTCTCCCTGTCTTGGTTGGCGAACCCCACCGGCAGAGCCTTACTTATGGAGTACTTCACTTTCTTCGCCCCTAAGGGTGTCATGTCGGGTATTTGAGAGATCTTTCTTGCCTCTCGCCGGGCTTTGCTAGAGCCTGGCTGCATGGCATTCAGGTTAGTATGGGAGGATGAGCATTGTAGCTCAGGATGACGGAGTTCGCGAGCTGATTAGCTATCAGCTCGCTGGCCCCGTCAGGTAAGGTAAAGGTGTGCGGTTTGGCAATGCGTCGGCCTCGTCGTCCACTAGATTGGGCTGTTTTATTGTCTTCTCGATCCGTTTTATTTAGTCCTGTTCTTTTCTTCGGTGTCGTCTGCTTCTTCGTGCACCAGTCGTGCTGAAACATAAGATTGTGCTGATCTTATACTTACCCTTTGTCCAGGATCTTAGTCTTTGGCCGCTTGTGAGGTTCGGCTTCCTCTGGATCGTAGTCCGTGGCCAGCCGGATCAGTGAATTCCCGTGATCCTCTGAGATGACGTAGCTTCTTGGCGTGGTCCTTGGCATCATCTCCGTGGCCGTCTTGTACCTCAGGTCCCTATGGATAACCTAGTTGGTCACATACCACGGGCGCCTGCTATTGCAGTCCGAAACGTAATGCTTTCCACTGCTTTGATCCTCTTGAAGTGCGTCTTCGCTGCCTATCCCCATGCGGTGGATCCGTAGGTCAGCTGGGGGCGTAGGACTGTCTTGATAAGGGTCGTCTTATTCTTCAGGCTCAGCCACTTGTGGCCGGATAACATCGGGTTAACTTTGCCCTTTTCGTAGTGGCATCTATACGGTCCTTTCCCGTCAGAGCTAGATCCAAGGTCACGCCAAGTTACTTGACGTTATTAACCACTATATGTTGACGTCGCGTCGTTCATGGCGGCGTGTTCTGTTGGCCTCTGCTTGCGAACCCTCTAGAAGAGCACTGCTTGGCCCTACTTCTATCATCTATGTTTTGTCCACGACCGATTGATAATAACTCAATAATGTATTTGAAAAATTTTGGATAATGGACCATTATACAATAGTACTGAATAGTACCAGCTGAGAATCATTATACAACAATTTACATTTGATTTCCATATGTTACCATAGCAACGTACATACATCATCCCGGATATTTGTACTGAGTGAGCGAACTAAACGCGAGGTGGCTATATGCCCACTGATGTCATTGCCGTTTTAAATAAGAAATTACTTTTTGTGGCATTTTTACCCTCCCAAAAACGCATTAAGAACTGAAAAGCAACTCGTTCAAGATAAAATACGTAAAACGGTCGTGGATAAATTACAGTATTCAACTGGCAATTTTATTAATTCCAATATTAACTGGGGCGATTTACGCCCCTCGCCTTCGGCTGGTGACGTAAACGTTACCTGGCGTTAATACTGGCTATCATTAATGGCTTCTTGATTAATATACTATTAAACACCTCTATCTAAATAAAGGTCTAATAAGTCATGTCCTTGGAAATATTTGTAGATTGTGACCAAGTTGTTAAAAGCGAAAACGAAAATGAAAGATTACTAAACGTAGACTGGTCGGTCTGGAATGGCTTAAAGGGGTGAAAAAAAACTATTTACTTAAGGTATTTCAAATAGGCCCATTTGTTAGTATATTAGTAATAGTAATAGTAGTAATATATTAGTATATTAAAGTTACTTTCGTCTAATAGTGAAAAAATTGACAGGCCAAATGGACGCAGGAAAGGGTTCTATTTAAGAGATTTCTAGCATGCTCACTTTTTGTATATAAAATTTATATTCGCCTGATAGGGGGGCAATATTGGCACACCAACTGGACGCCGGAAAGGCCGGGCAGACAACCATAAAGTGGTCTTCTTTCGAAAGGGTAAACCATATGAAATACTCAAAAAATCAAAAAGATATCAAGAAGCATTCAATTCAATATGCAACTTCTATGTCTGAGAAATAAGAGACACATAAAATAAAAAACAAATCCAACATCAATGAAGCTATGAATGAACTATGAACTATGCTATTTTTGCGAAAACATTCTTATTCAAAAAAAACAGTATAACGTAAAATGAAAGGCATTGGTGCAGCGTAAATGGCACCGTATCAAAGTGAGTTACGTCAGTAATTACTGAGAATCAAATACATCATGACTATCTAGAGAAATGCACATTTAAAAAATTCAACTGACAGTACCACTTAACAATGGATGGAGAGAAATCAATAATTGTTACGATTTGGTATGGTTTGAGGGAGAGCATTTAGTTTTAGCCTGCTCGAAATTCTTAAACTAAAATCGTCGCTGGTTCTTTGGTCTATTATGGGTATCATAGATATAGGTATCATATTTCTATCTACCTTCAAATCTCATATTTCCACGTTATACGAATGATGACCATAGACGCTGGATTAACTAATCTGACGTGCAATTCAGAGTCTACTTACATATACTTAGTGTTTACGTTAGGCTTCGCTATATAATCTACAATGTTAGAAAGTGACAACAAAGAAATCTTAGGATAAGTTTGTCTTAGATATAAATACATATTCAAAGGAAATGTGAAGCGGATTTGTTTATATCTTCCAGGAAAGTTAGTTCCCATGAATAATAATCCAATTCATGGTATAAGAAAAATGTTTTCTTCCATATGGAAATCTTAAATCTGCGTTTTTGACCATCAACCCCTTGCTGCGTTTCCGCCATATTTTGCCATCAATTTATGGGTATATTTGTTTTTCACGGATAACAGCTGTATTTTTCATTTTATCAAAGAAGCGGCCAACACCATTTTTGGAAGGAAGAAGGGTGTACCACAAATTTGTGTTCTTGGCATTTTCTTAAATTTTGCACATACCTATAACACATAACATACCGAGAACGGCTACTATAACCCGTTCTTTTTTCAATTTTCACATAAAATAATTATTTCTCTGATCACTATGGCAAAATTTTCTTAACAAATGTTGTTCTTCACAAAATCACTTGATACTTGTTCGGACATTTTTTTTCTATGAGCGATATTCTATTTTAGGTAGCGTCCCAGTTTCGCACAACGGCTGCTGGCAGCTAAATAGCGCCCAAGTAACGCATGCAGGAGGTCTCAAAATGAATTTAGTCTTTAGTTTAACATTCATTGGGCAATGTAAAATTATTTGTATTAACAGTGTAGCACTTACAAACCTTAATCCCGAGTTTTCGACTATCAACCCCGCAAGTTTTCCACCATCTTGAATGAACTTCGCTTCATTCAAGGTATCAATAGCTCGTTGGCACTGGCAATCAGAAAACTATTTTATAACAAAATATTCAAAGGAAACATTATATTCCATATAGGTATGTACCTACCGAGTTAATAATTAATATCTAGGCCAGTGATTATGTGGAAATAGTTTTATGAGATAATATATCATCTTTACATGTTTCTTCTAGAATTTGTCATCAAATATCAATTTTTCTCAAATATAAATATTAAACTGTAAATATGTAAATCCATATAATTGTTTATAAATTGATTAGCCAGTTCCCCCTAAGAAGAGAAAGTGAATTTAGTACAGATCACGCGAGCATATGCTATTAGATATAATTGAATTCACAATGATGCGTGGGGTGGCAAATTCGATAACGGGATTAGTGTCAAATCAAATCGCATTAAACGGACTGCAATCTGGATGCAATGTTAGATCACACTCAATGCCATTCTGAATTCCGCCTTCGTTATTATAGATATCCACTAACACTCTGCAAGCATAATTAAAAAATATGATGTATTTATTTAATCTTAATCATTATTTAGTAGAATAGTTTTTGCAATATCCCAATAAAATGGATTTGTAGGTAGGTAAATGAAAATATTCGTTTCAATTATCATTATTTGTTATACGCTTATAAAATAAATTAACGCATAACCAGAAATTTATTATGTTTGAAGTTAAACATTTTGTGAACGATTTTTCCGTTTTCTTTGCTATTTCTAGACAATCCAGCGTAGTTTATGTGGAAAGTTGATATTCAACTGATTTTTAGTCTACTTGGTTGCTACCTCTACAGTGATTTTTTCCTGAATTTTGATACCACCCTGTGGAGTACACCAACATCACCAGCACATCCAAACGATAATCACAATATAGCGGAAAATGTTCTCAAAATGTCCTTTTTGATTCACCTTCTTATCTCTATTATTAAAGGAGATACACATTCTTTAAGTTCTGCAAAATTTTATTATCCTAAATATATTGTACGTAAACTAAAGTTAACCTAAACTTATATACAAAATAGAACTAACGACTTGAATGACAGGACCTAACAAAATATCAAAATATTATTTAGTGCTTCCTCCTCTTGCTAGAATAACTGCTTGACATCGACGACCCATACATAAAATAAGTGCCCTAATTTGGTCATGGTTAATGTTTTCGCATATTTCTTGCAACCTCTGCCCAAGCTCTAGTTGAGTCCCAAGCTGAGTTTGGACGAAGAGGAAGTTGCCTAGCTGGTCTGCCCATAATACTCCTGAGATGTTCTATGGGATTCAGGTCAGGGCTTCTAGCTGGCCATCACTTTATGGATAAATTAATGTCGTTAAGATATTGTTGCACAATTTGGGCAGTATGCGGTGTAGCATTATCATGCATTTAAATTAAACTATCTCCACCAAAATGCGCAAAAATATTACATGAGGTTTTAAAACGTGTCTAATATAAGATTCTCATGTGATTCTCCCTCTTAATCCACAGCCAATTCCGTATGAATCGCTGAGGTTTAATATCTCCCCACACCATAATAAAGCATCCACCAACCAGACCAGTTTTATATGTAAACAAAATCTAGTTAAATTAAAACAACGCAATCGATTTACACGAACATTGTGTGACTCTTGAAACATATTTTGTAGTCTTGGACTCGTAGTAAAACGTTCTCTTCACGTTTGCAACAGAAACGATCCTCGACAGCATATTTTGTAGCGTATCTTGCTTTAGCCTTCTTTTGTGAGACTGCGTTTCATGACACTGCTGCAAGACTCGATTGATTGGCACCAAGACGCTGAATGATGTAACGTTGTGATTCACCATATTTATTAAGAGTTACATGCATAGATTCTACAAAATTCACATTCACAATGCTGACCACCCCTGTTGACATTTATGTTACAATAATTCGCCCTTATTGTTCGTAATCTGACAGAATATAATTGCAACAAGAAACAACGAATGAGTATGCTATGTTTTAAATTTTGAAATGTATGCATAATAAGGATCAATAAAATCTTCTCCAGCAAAATTAATTATAAATATGTGTATCTTCTTTAATAATAGAGATAAGATGGTGTATCAAAAAGGACATTTTAAGAACAGATTAGGCTACAGTGTCATTATTGCTTGGATTTGTTAATCATGTTGGTATACTCCACAAGGTATTATTAAAAACTTTATTAAATACCACACTCAAAATAAAACCCAGCATTGAATTAAAACTAAATCGTGACTGACAAACATTACTGTTCAATATTCGACAAAAAATTATCCATAAAGCGTATAAAAGAGCAAAGAAGTAGAATAAATAGTTTTAATATTGGATCGTGTAGATGTAGCTACTGGAAATTATAAATACCCAAATTCATCGTTAATCATTACAGTTGTCAATTCGAAAGCATAGTGGTTCAAACCATGAGTTGAATCCACTGATATTACATTTAGGCCAATTTTTTTTATCATGTGTAATTGAGAATTGTCAACAAAATTATGCAGAAATCATCAGTTATGAGGAATCACTTTCTTTATTTTGTGGTTTGTAATACAACACACAATTATTTTCGCTAGCATGATGTTCTTATATAAATAATTTTTATTCCATTTACCTTGTTTTGTATCAATACCATAATATGACGATTTAATATTATTTATATCTTTTGTGGTTGAGATATGTTGTCTATTAATTTCATTGCCTGAATGTTATTACGAATATCGTCCCCAATTCTAAATAAACAAATGGAATAGAAGAATCAATATTATTAAAACTTGAACCTGTACAAAAATCCTTTGCTTTGAAACACTAATTAGCAACTACTTTGCTATAGTTCTACCTTTCTTCATGGTTCTACCTTTAATTCATGGTGGTAGTGAGTTTTATAGAATATTACATTTACCTCTTCTGTACTTTCACTTACTTTCATTTGATCTGTGCCTACATATAAAATTTACCTTGCTGCTTCCTTGACATTTTTCTACTCTTTTTCTGCAATATTCTTACATCTTGTTATAAGTTCCTAGAGAAAAAAAAAGAAATTCATATTGATATTAGACGTTAAATACGAGTAGTTTATTTTAAAACTTTGAAACCCAAATCATAAACAAAATGTAATTATTATGGGTAGCTAGGTAATAGTATTACTCATTCATATACCTAATGTAGGCTGTAAGTTTACCGGCCAAATCTGAATAATATATAAAGCTTAAAAGTTATTAGTAAATAAATAGCTACTAATAAATTTTTAAACTACAATGATAAATAGGTACAATAGTTTTATTATGTAAGAACTTTACCTGTTATACTATCAAATGTAAAGTTTTCAGTTTCATTTTGATATTGTGGTTGTTTGACAAATTATGTTCACGAAGTAGGTATACTATATTAACATGTAAAAGTGAATTTCTTGTACATTCAAAGTAGGTATTTGGAGTCTTGAATTTGGAGTCTTCCGTCTTAAATTCATAGCATATAATTAATTCATAGCATATAGCAAGTTTTCTTGCATATAGGTATATCTTGACGAACATTTTTCAAATGTCTATTTAATGTTGATTATGATGAAAATACTTTGTTACATGTAACAGACAACACATAGAGTATCAATAATACGATTTTAAAAGTTGAATAAATAATTGTAAAGCCAACATCAAATAATGGAAACAAACTGTCACAATTTATTATAAAACCGAAACAAAATATAATAGCACAAAATATCAAGTTTCCCCGATAGAACCGGGAAAATATAAAGTTAGAAATTCGAACACAATCCCCATGCGCGCATGCACCGTGCTACAAATAATTGTCTTGCATACTGTCGAAAATTTTATTTGTAATATATCATATATCACAGAAAACTACGATTGGATGAAAATATTTAATTGTATCTAGCAACTGTGTAATCACAACGTAAGTAGATACCTACTTAATTACAGGTTAAGATAAAATTGGATTATTTTGTTGCATTTGAACTATGAATGATGTAGTGAAAACCGATAAGGCATAACCAATGATAATTTACAGGCACTAGCGGAGGATTCATTGAAGGGAACTAGTTACTCGTTAGTAATATTTATTAACGCCTCATTGGTTATGGCTCTATCATCAAATCTATGGCATCAAATAGCCATAGATTGTGGTGTGTATATTGTTCTGATCAGAGAGTTTGTAGATATACCTCACTATATTTAAAAACTGAGACGGACTGAGAGGCCTAAACGTATTTTCAGATACCTATGCACGTATTATATAGTACCGCGTGATTTTTGAAAATCGGGCTAATAAATTATTTGTATTTCCATTAATTTTTAGAATTTCAAATTTTTATGGAATATTTAGACATTTTGCTATTATTTACAGGGCGCAGTAAATTTAGCACTTCCGGAAATAACTAGAAGTGACAGATATTCGCTTTTGATTCTCAAATAGAATGTTTTTTCTTATTCTAAGCGCCCAGCTTCACGCAATTGTTTAACACAACCTGATAAAATATTAAATTTAAATCCGGTTCCGGTCAAATCTTGCAACTGAATTTTAAAAGTACGCCTTGGCTGTCTTCATACTACGTCTTGTGTAATTTGGCGAGATGAGCGTCCAATACTATTGGTTTGAAATCTGTCTAAGAGTAGGAAAGCTACAAAATCAAACCCGAAACTGTGTTTCGTTAGGCACAAGTAAGCTTCAAGCTGAAATAAGTAGAGTTAAGTATAGCCAAATCTAGGTCTACTTATTGAAGAACTAGAATGCACTAAATTAACAGGAAAACGACCATGCAACAATGACGCTTTGAATAAAATGAACAGACTTAGAAAAATGTCCAGCGATAACTAACAAATTAAAAATAAATTAATAGTTAAAAAACATTTTAACAAACAGGCTTTTATTGAAAAGCTCTACAAAGATGAAAATAAACTTAAAATTATTTTAAATTCATCAGTTTATTACGTTACACAATTTATATGATATAAAAGATTGTCGCGAGATTTAACTGTGTAGATAAACAAGAATTCAATATGTAACTTGATATTGACATAAGTAATTATAAGAAAAAAATAATATATTTTTTTATAAAATACGTAAATCTCGCAACAAGCTTTTAGGTATATCATATAAATTGTGTAACGTAATAAATTGATGGGTGTAAATTAATTTAAAACTATCAAATAAATAATGTAATTTTAGGATATGGCATTAAAAAAAATTATCGACTAGTCGAAAAGTCCCGGACACGTAGATTTTAAAGAGACTCATCGTATAACAAATGTCATGATCGGTTTTTGTTGTTGAGATAATATCACTGATATTCTTTTAAATGACAACTTATTTTTTTATTCGCGTATCGTAATATTTTAGAGAAAATCGCAATTAACGTCATGAACTTGATTAACTCCTACTAAGTACTTACCTACTTAGTTTCTATTAATTGGTAATAGTTATTCATGTAAAAATTACGAAAAGTTATAATTTAATGCAATAATGGACGAGTAATAGTTAACAGATTCCGAAAAAGTAAAATTAAATTTCATGGATCGATGTAAAACGATCAAATATAAAAAGAAGCATTTCAAAATAATAGAGACGGATACCTCGGAAATCGTTAAAATTGCATTTTTATTTCGCTTATGTGATGTATATATTCTCCATATATAGTAGAATGCATAATCAAAGCAAAAACAAAAAGTAGATTTATGTTGTTTAGCCAGTTGCGTGTGTTGATCACGTACTTGTGAGAGAAAATTCTTAGTCCTCAGTCGAGCAGGCTGTGCAGTCGTGATTGATGAGGGGATTATTGAATTAGTTGAGTGAGGAGCGGAAGTGGCCGCCTTTGTCTTGGGAGTGTCGGGCAGCCAGCCTCTCATTCGCCGGAGTTTTCCGCAGCGAGTATTAGACGATCCACCATACTTATACTCACAGCACCTAAGACGTTCAACATGGCAGAGATAATAAATCTATATCAACGTGATAAGGGTGCAAATAATGAAAACTTTCAAAACGAGCACTATGTTCTGTTAACGTACATATGACAGTGTATCGGGAACATGGTTCATACAGGTCGTTAGGATTTCGATTTTGTTCGGGTCCGTAAACATCTCCCGTCGATAGGTGTAATAATAATCAGTAATAATAATCATATTTAACTTTTTAATTCTTTACCTATTTTAGCTGGTACTTTTATACTTTTAACTGATCGTAATATTAATACATACTTCTGTTACCCCGTAATTAAAAGTTATAAATCTCAATGGTAGGTACAGATATATAGGTATAGATTACTAAACCTATATAAGTAAACTCACAAGTACGAAAAACGTAGCAGGTGAATTTTTTTAAACTTAAATTCTTAAAACTTAATTTCTTTTATTATTCTAATATATTAAACACAAACAAAACAACGCAGGTTGTAAGTAATCTCGAACAACAATTGAACCTTTATTCCAAAAGAAAAATTGATAAATTACAATTTAAAAACGAGTAGGTACCAAGAATAACAAATAGGTGTTGTGGTAAATTGTTGTGGTAAATTAATCAAAACTGAGACGACTCGATAGCAAAAACTGAGAAGGCGCATTTTTCATAAATGGTATTGTCCCACCTGCTCAAATTAATACATGTATTCTCTTTGGCAAGCATCAGAAGAGAGTAATTTCTAATAAAATCAACAGAAGGAACAACAAAATCTTGAAGAATTTCACCAGTATACATGTCAGTAGTTAAGGATTCTCATGGAATTATATGCAATTCTGTGTGTACATTCAGAGAAAATTCAGCCCACACCATCCCCGAGGCATACGCCAACGTAGGCCATGTGACCTGAGGCAGTATAGATAATAATGCAAGAGGTAAGTCACTTTATGACTATATTAACGCTAGCAATCTTAGTGTAATTAACAGAGGTTGCACACCGATAATTGTTAACTCTAGAAGTCAAACTATAATAGATATAACAATGGCTACATTGAATATATCCAAATCAATCCAAAACTGGCATGTGCCTGACATTGTCACAATGGCAGATCACCGGTGGATTAACTTTGAAATTAATCTTGTTACAGCACCAAAGAAACCATTTCGGGATCCCTGAAGAACCGACAAAGATACCTAAATATCGAAGTCAACTCTGGAAGAATCTGGAAATATCGACGTGCTCCATGATAGTGGCAGAATAGAGAAATATACAGAGCCTCTATAAACAGCCATGAGGAAAGCTTTGGAAACATCCTGCCCGCTAAAGTTTCGAGAGCCCCTGGGGAAGCCACCAAATGGTGGTGCCGAGACTTGACGGACTTGAAACAGGGGACAAGGACATCCTTTAATAAAGCAAAATGGACAAAGCTCGAATCAGACTGGGACTAATAGAGACCCACTTGAGTGAGTTTAAGAAACTAGTTAGACAAAAACAAAGAGAAGCGTGCACAGCATACTGTGAGGAAATTACACTCACAGGCTGCCAGGCTATGTAAAATTCTCGCTAAAGACAAAAACCATGATATTATAGATATACTGAAACGGGATGATGATACTAGAACCAACAACCTTTGCGAAAGTCTGGAGCTGCTCATGCAAACTCACTTCCCTGAATCTATCACAACAGATCGAAGAGAATGGCCAAATGAAGTAGACACCCAACCAATAGATTTGGACTGGCAAACCGCCAACCAAATAGTAAGTGAAGGCAGAATCAAGTGGGCAAGTGGGCAGAATAAAGAGGGCTTCTCCCCATTTAAATCACCGGTCATTGACGGCATATATCCTGCACTACTCCAGTGGAGCCTGGATAAACTACTGCCGTACCTGGTTGGGGTGTTTAAGATGTGCTTAACACACATTTACATCCCAAAGACATGGAGAGAAGCAAAAGTATTGTTCATATCAAAAGCAGGGAGCATGGACTATTCCACCCCCAAAAAAGCATACCGTCCTATTAACTTAATTTCTACTGAAGACAATAGAGAAGCTATGTGAGCAATATCTGAGGAATGGCAATTGACTAGCAATCCTGTGCTGTGCACCCCAACCAACATGCATACACACCAGAAAGATCCACCGACATTGCCCTTCATGTAATAGCAATTCATATTGAGAAATCCCTGGATTACAAGGAATACACCCTGGGTGTATTCATAGATATAGAAGGTGCGTTTGATGAACCACCTTTCCTAGAATTACCTTTCCCTATCACACAATGGGCAGCTGGATATCCAACATGCTCTCTAAAAGAACAGTACAAATTAGTGCAGGAGACACTGTCATAAGAGGATTGGTTCCGAGAATCTGGTTCTGGACAGCCTCCTAAACCACCTCAACATGGAAGCATTATAAACAATTGCATACGCAGATGACCTAACGATACTGCTTAATGGAAAATTTGAATGAGCCCTCTGACAGAGAATGCCGATGGCCCTAAGAATAATCGAAAATTGGTGTGTGGAGCATGCCCCATCCGTCAACCCCAGGAAGACGGAAATGGTACTATTCGCAAGGAAAAGAAAACTGGAGCCAATGAGAGCACCCGTTCTCTTAAATACAGCATTGAATTTTGCACCACAGGTGAAATAGTTGAGTGTAACTATCGATGCTAAACTAAACTGGAACCTATC
>CAXKVY010002359.1:0-25000 GCA_964058915.1 Tetropium fuscum
CAACGCACTTTTCAGCTCTTCTTAGAAACTCTTCTTACAGTAAGCCTATTATATTCTCCGATTGCGTCTCTCGTTCTTTGGAAACATCCAAATTGTGTGGTAGGCCGTCAGCGTACACTTGTTGTTTCAAAATGCCCCATAGAAAGAAGTCCATAGGTGATAGGTTAGGTGACCTAGCAGGCCATTCAATTAGACTGTATCTTCCAACCTATATGACTCCAAAGTGCTCTCTCAAGTACTGGGGCTTTTTATAGCACATTTTGACACCAAAATTGTACTCTAATGGCCTTCCACACAATTTCAATGTTTTGAAACAAAGAATAAGAAAAGTCACCTGAGAAATTAATAGGCCTAGTTACATTGAGGTACTTTATTAATTTTATAAAATAATTTATAATTTTATTTGTAACATTTTTTAAATTTAATTAATTATGTAGTAAAATTAGATTTAAAAGATTATTTATAAAAAAATATAATATATCTCGTTTCCACTATCATATAATTTGAATCAAATAACCACCTTTGTATATTAAACATCGGCAGCTGTGAACCTTTAAAAAGTTTTTAAAATGGGAGAAATGTATCTTACCTTCTTCGTAGCTTAGTATTATGTTTATATAATAGATAAGCGGACCGTATTTTTATAACTTAATTTATACAAATTAACATAAAAACTTTGGTATCCCGTGTGTGGATACCAAACAGCATTATTTTCCGTATCCTATAATTAATTGGGCTTATGCCTATTGGATATGTAGGTACTATAAATAAAATAAAATAAAAATGTTAATATTAAATGTTATTATATAAAAATAGTTCTATTTTTTATGGCTTTAACAAGCACTTGGTCTTTGTTTTAATTTGCTCCCTGTTAAATGATAATACAGTAAAAGAGGGGACCTCTCTTTTCTCTTTAAGTAATCAGAAAGTTAGGCAATCAAAAGTTCATACTTCGCCTTCTAAAAACAACGTGTTAAGTATATCCACTTATCTTTAATTTCAACGTACGATTATCAATTTGGTACGAAATATTATTACATCCACAACCAATAGTAGTATTAAATAAAAAATGTCAACCAGAAGATAGAAATTAAATACAAATAACTCTCCTGGAATACTTTATTAAAACAGGCACCTTTCGCATTTATTTAAAATTTAGGTCGTGGCAATTAATTTTTAATTTATGAAAGAGTGCCTTAAACTGAATTGCTTTGATGAAGTCCTTTACTTGAAAAATGGGGTGCTACTTGACATATTCTATTAAATTAAATATTTTTTATTTACGTTACATTTTTTACGTCTTCCATTGGCTGTGAAACCAATTAGAGGATGGAACAAATGTAATAGTTTTTCGGTATTGGACACGATTTTAAAACGTTCACATAACATTTTTAAAAACTGGTTTTAAAACGTCTGCCGTATATCTCCTCCTAAGGATATCTACTACGAAATCCTCACCTAAGATTGCATTGCTTCTATGGTTTAAGTTGATATACAAGCAGCTAAAGACTGAAGATGAGTTTAGCTGATCTGATAGCTCACCCGTACTAATAACCGTAATTTAATTACGATTGTCCGCCTTTCCGCTTTCCATGCTGACTTGATGATAAATATACATAGGTAATGACGTTTTCCAGCGAGTTTTTGTCGCTATTTGTGCTTGTTATTATCACTAATTGCGTCAGTTGCATAATAAATGCAGAACAAATAATTTAGGCTGTTTTCAGTATGTCGATCGATACTTTTCACTTCGTGGGTTCACAAATACAATGTGAATATCTTATCATCGCGCTCATTGACTAGAATGGGCTCATCATCATATGAATTCTGTTAAACTGTTCAGGCGTCTAAACAGATACGATTCGAATTGCCTCGCTTGGTCGGTTGTTACTAGCAACGGCGATCCATATCTAGTAATCCATTATATATATAACGTGGATTTTTGTATCTTGATTTTCCAGTGGGATTGCTTCTAGCCACCTGGTGAATCAGTCTACGCCGATGCACTTCATACTGAATAGGATGGCGGAAGACTCAATATTGTGTAAGGTTTATTATAGTAATAATACAGATTTATTTGGTTCTTGTCTAGCATGTTTAGAGCTATCACCATGCAAAGTGGGGGGAGTTAACATTTGAGTTAGGCGAGTTGTATTGGACGAGTTGTCCGTTCCATTAATATGGTATTTTTTTAGTTTAAATATTCTCTAAAATACCTGAGACACTGGAAGATTTTTAATTTATTAAAAGTTTTATTCATTGCTCTCAGGAACACAAAAATAATCATTGGTGTATTAATTTAATTTATACCTTATAGATAATGCTTAATTAATACTATTAGGTCATTGAGATGTAAATGTCCCTGTTTTGTAATAATGACCGCGTATGTTCGCTCCATAAAAAATGTCGAAATGGGAATGTAATAAATGTAGTTTCCCGTTTAAAGTCCGTGCCACTGTTCTTTGCGTGTATACTAGGTAATCTGCGCAGTAGCAATTTATTTTTCGGATGTTATGATTAACATAACTGAACTGAAAAAGGACTATAGCAATCGGTACATTGAAACCGAGGTATAAACATCAATATATTGAAGTAAGTCAGTACTTACTTCAACTTCTACGTTCACATATACATATACAGTCCATCTACATTAGACCTGCGGAAACATGTAGCATACTATGGGATCACGTAACCCATATTAACCACAACCACAACTAACGAGAAGCGATAAAACAGCTTTCTGCGTTAACATTTTCCTCACGGGCATGCGCAAACTAGGTTGTATTGTTGTCAATGGTTGGTCACTATTAGGTTAGGAGTGTTAGGACAAATTCAGCGTAAATAAATAATACGTATACACAAACAATGTGCATTGTCATGCAGTTTGTTCATTGTAGATCTTATCTATACAAATATATAGTTGTGTAATGCCGTAATGGCATTCGAATGAAACTCGCCAGGAAAAATTAATAACGTTTATTCGGTATTGACATTGGATTAAATAATAACACGGCACAGACTACAGACATGCAGTATGTGCGAATGTCTTGGAATGAATTCTGTTGGGTGACCTAGTTACCGCCTTATATAATGTTGACTAGCTCGGTACTTAGGTATTTACACTAATTGTATGAAGTCGGCCTTGATCCGAAAAATGTCTTAGCTGGCAATTTTACTGGGTATGTTTACACCGCGTGAACTAGTTTTACTTTATATACAATAACAATAATAAATATAACAAATAAGATATTGAGAGCACGTGTGGCCATTATGGCACTACAGTTGGTCAGTGTAAACGGTTGTGATTACTTCATTATGATTGCCTCTATAATTGACCACCAAACATCAAAGAAGCCGGCAATAATGTCGCTTCTCGTTGGTGTAAAGTTTCTCTGACTCTAATTTCTCACTCAACGACTTAACATATTTAAAATAATTGCCGCGTTAAAATATTTTTCGAAACGGCAAAAATGTCAAACAAGTAATTTTATACAAAAGTGCTATTTGAGTTATGTTACAAGGCTTAAAAAGTCTCCAACAAAACTTTGTACGATATGTTCAGTTATTTTCACATGTGAAGCAGATCACCAAGAGCCACATTACTTATTTTGCGAGAATTATACTAAATTCCTGTTTGTTCTGATAGTTATATTTATGAGTTTATATAATTTTCTCCACCCCAGGAGAGATTCTCTCGTGGTTAACTGCTTATTCCCAGTCCATGTTTCCGTAACACTCCGTTATCTTCCTTCGTGCGATTGGTAATAACTGATAAAAACAAAAAAATATTATTTTTAATGTCATACACTGCATACTTGATTTTTTTGCATATATTGTGTCTCCTACGGGTTTCTCAAGTCAACTGATGACAGAAATAAATAGATTGCCCTCTTTTTAATACCGCCTAAAAAATTCAGAGTGACACCCTTTGTTGTTTTTGAAAAAAAAAATATTATTTTTAATATGTCATAGGTGAGAGGGAGGTACATTGATGCACTTTTTGGTTAATATTTTTTAAAAAAATAAGTGTTGTGATATTTTAAAGTTTAATGTAGGCATCTGGTTCTATAGATATTTACCTATTAAAATAAACAATATAAATGTATATATTAAACCAGTTTCATGACTTTTTGAATTTTTTTAAAAACGTATACATATGAATCAAACTGCCTCATAAGTGGGGTAGTTTGACATATCCAGGAGGCACAATGATACAAAAATGCAATTATAGTAAAATAAGTAAAACCTGCTATTAACTATGTTTATTTAAACTAATATTCATTAAAAAAGCATGCAAAATATTATAGTATTGTTAAATTTAAATAACTAAAGTTTACAGGGAATGTTATGCACCCAGATTGGCGTGCTGTACTTCCCAAAGAAATAGGTTTTGGTAATTTCATTACAACGTCATTTCTATGTACCACACTGACATCTTGAATTGTGGGAAAAGTAAACGTATTTCCCTTACGCGCAGAAAGTTAATTTCCAATTCAAAAAGTATTCAAAAAGTTCATTAACTTTTTGAATACATCCAACGTAGTGCAATTTGTTTTTTTTTGTACAAAACTGCACTAGCACAAAATCATTTAAATTTAATTTATCGTCATCACATAGTCCCACAGGAAACTCTTCATCACTAATATCCCCTACTGAATCTGATAAACTAAGTTCTAATTCGCTGTCTTCCTCAGAACTACTTTCAATTAACTTTAATTTCTTTGTAACGAGCTTTACTTTTTTCTTCTGAATAACAAGTTTTTCTTCTTTAATTTTGATATTATCTTCTATTCTTTGTTTCTCAGGAGTGCTCGTGAATATTCGAGATTTTCCCTGTCTAGAGTTTACATTTTTATCCCGTGGCTTAGCTTTAGGATAAGGCCTGACTTGTTCTGGAGTGCTTGTTACCTTAGGAGATGACACTATTAAGTTCAAGGAACTTAAAATGGATGTAGTTGGAGAACTCACGAGCTGGTTAGGAGTATTTGTGACTTTTGAGATTGATGGAACTGGATGATTAAGATTATCTTTGTTGACATTTTCATCATGCTGTTTATTGTCTCCTACACTACTGTTAATGATTATATTGTGAATGGCCTCTGGTTCTATCTGTAATTCAGTAGGTGCTGGACGATCTGTTACATAACAGGAAAGAAAATCTTCATCAGTAAAAGCCAACTGGTTAATTGGCCACAGCCCTGGTTTTTCAAATCCCCTTGGAATATTCTTTATTGTAAAAGAATTTTTAAAAGCTGTATTAGATAATGCTGGTATGTCATATATAGTAATTTGTTTTCCAGGGTTTGTAACCATCCAGTTGTTAAATGCTGTCTTACAATTAGCTTTAAATGAACTATAAACTGCGACATCTAAGGGTTGTAATTTGTGAGATGTATGTGGAGGGAAGGAGAGCAAATATATTCCGTGTTCCCTTGCATAATTTATAGCATCTATGCTGCAATGAGATTCGTGGTTATCAAGTAGCATTAGTGAAGGATTTTCTTTAGACGTGTTAGTCATTTTTTGAAAGTGTCTCAGTACATCTACAAATAAAGGTGAAGTTATCCATCCCGATTTGGATGCCAACCCTAAAGATCCAGTAGGTGCGCCATTAAGAAAATAATCCTTATATCTGACCCTCGGAAAAATTATTGCTGGAGGTATGGCATTTCCTGTGGCACTTATAATTCCGACAAATGTTACAAGTTGTCCTCTCTCCCCTGAAACTGCTTGGCCCACTTGTTTCTTACCAGTTTCGGCGATAACTCTAGGGGTTGATAAAACAGTAATGATGCCAGTTTCATCTAAGTTATATATTTGGTCAGGAGTAAATTTATATTTGTCCATAATGGTGATATAGTTTGTGAAGAACTCATTTACAGTATGTCTGTTAAAAGCTGTAGATCTCGCAAGACTAGTATTCTCCGGTTTTCGTAAGCTAAGATTCGGATGACGTTTCATAAATGATTGCATCCAAAATAGGCCTGCCATTTTGTTTTGATTCCAACTTCTTGGAATGTTATCCTTCTTGCAATGGATCGCAAACACTAATCGCAAAAGCTAATGTTTGAGATTGACGGTAAGTCAATCCATAGTGAATACGCAAAGATTTAATAAAATATTGTTCAATATTTTGTTCGTCCTCAATGGTAAATACTTGGGAACTAGTATACTTCGACTGATAGTCTATATTTTGTATTTATACTATTTCATTTTCGTGTGCCGAATCATCCGAATCAATTTGGTTAACATTAGGATTCACTTTTCGGAATTTCTCCACTCTATGTTGAAAAGTTGCAGGATGAATGCTATAATCTGCAGCTGCCGCTCTAATAGATTTTTTTTTATTAACCACATCTTTAATGGCGTGCTTGATACTAGCTTCATTGATAAATGCCCTTTGCGTTTTTCTCTTATATGTTCTAACCATCTCTAGAAAAATTAGATGATTTTTATTCCGATAAATTTAAAACTAGAGGCGCATTGGTACACCTAGGGGTACATTGATACGCGTATCAAAGTACCCCTACTAACAAAGTATCATTCTGCCTCATCCCGCCATTTAATATATAAATTTAATTACACATAACCTACATACAATAGGTCAATAATTGCTCATCTGTACAAATTGCTAAACTAATGTACTGTATAATAACACTGAATGCTACGCATATATAACTATAATGTGTGCATGCGAAGCATTTTATATTAATGAAAAAATTTACCTTATTTGTTAAAAAACACGAAACACCTTGTAACTTCTAACGTGCTGTCAACAGACGCATAAACTTTTATGGCTAGAGACATCACAGTATGGACATCTATTGACGAAATATTGAATCCGATTAATCGACGGAGGCGCGAAAATGTATGTTGTTTTTTTTTTGTTAATATTGTCTCCTACGAGTTTCTCAAAAAAACTGATAATAGAAATAAATAGATTACCCTCTTTTTAATATTACCTAAAAAATTCAGAGTGACACACTTTGTTGTTTTTGAGAAAACAATTATTATTTTTAATATATCATACAGTGCATACTTGATTTTTTTGCATATTGTGTCCCTCCTACGGGTCTCTCAAAAAACTGATGACAGAAATAAATAGATTACCCTCTTTTTAGTACTATCTATCAGTTTTTTAATACTACCATCAGAGTTTTCATCAGAATGGATAATGTTGAAATGAAAAGAAAACTGTAATTTGGTGACTTGGAGTTCCTGGATACTCATAAGTGATTTAAATTTATAATTACAAATATTCAATTACCTTCACTTATTCTCATTTCTTCCGGTCCAGGTAATCCGAGTTAATCCCTTGTTTTACATTTTATTTAATCACTTATATTCGCGTGATGGTTATTACTGAGAAAGTTAAAGTCAGCATAAAACGTCGCCTACCTGGACAAACAGCGCCAAATCCACCCACAGCAAAAATAGTAGTCCCGATTACAAAGCCGGAATAGAGGAAGTTTTTTCCAGTGTCCATATTTTTTTGCTCGCTTCCAGTTTAACCGGAAATTACATCGCTTATTATATACATGGCGTAGGACAATTTTATTTTAGGTTATTTGAAATGGAACCCACTGTATATTTTTCTACAGTTGGACAGGCCAATGTTTCCCCTTCCCGAATATTCCATATTTGTCAGAAAGTGAGAGTTTTATAAGATTTTAAAGTAAATACTGAAGCGTGTTCTCAAAATGTGTGAAAAAAATCATGACTCACATGGGGTCATGATTTATGGAGTACATAGTATGGAAATAAAATACATGATTTGTCGATATTGGTCCTGTTAGTAGTTCCTTACATTTATATGAGTCTGCAAGAAAGTATACAACTACATTTAAATTTATAGAAACAGTAGTGAACTCTAATTTAATTAAAATCGAGTCTCGAGGGAAAGATTATAACATTTAACAGCGCTAATTGAATCTGTACAAGGAAACGAGGAAAAGTGATTATAAGAAAATATTTACCCAACCATCTAGAGACGTCATAAATCACAATTTATGCGAAACATCCCGTTTATAAAAATTAGGTTTTCTATTCCATTTCAAAGTTTCCTTCCGTTAAAACCGCGCAGCGCTTTTATTCTTTTATTCAGGCAAAATAACCAAAGAGCGTGAACCGCAGATGCGAGGAATTACCGACGATAATTATTAATTTAGTACTGTTTTCAATAGAACCTCATTATTCATTGTTACCCGAGCTTAAAATACGAGCGGATATTGCTCAGTTCAGATGAACCTAAACCTATCTATTCAGTTACATGATAGGTATGCAGATATTGCAGATGCACATGTGCAAATTATCAAATGAATTTTTCCTGATATAGTGTTCGCCATCGTCCCTTTCTATATTTTATTAATATTTGCATTTTCTACCCATATAAATTTAATTATGTTATAGCATTAAAACAAAACTAGTGATAAATTATAAAATGTGCAACATTCTACAGGATACTTTTCGCAGGATTGGGTATTTATCGTTAAAGTACAACAAATTTGTTGTTTGTTTAGCATTTATTTATTTTTACAAGCTTTTATTTATCATGCTATGTATATATGTTTGTTCGGGTTAAATCTTGAAATTGAATTTTAGCAGTTATCCTCATCCGATTGAGCTGAAATTTTATCTTCCCGTTTAGTTTGGATGACATTGCATGGTTAGCTAAGTGACGTCATTCCAAATCAAATATGGCGGAAGATGGACTAGTTATTTTTTATGCAGTTCGATGATATGGGTATAAAATGAAAGGGTTTGGTTATACGAAAATAAAATAATTTCACTTTAAATCCATTAAGGCGTACTCCCAAAAATGGTGGAAAATATTTTTTATGCACCCCCATGATATGGTTATCAAATTAGAGGGTTCAAGGATAAGCATTCTAAATGGCGGATAACAAGATGGCGAACAAATATTGTACGGACCGACAATCAGTGGCGTGCGGTGGGATTTTAAATAAGGGAAGCAATTCTTAGAAACCAGAAAAAAATATTTGTATTTTACTTATTCATCTATTTTTTATACTTTTTGACTACCGTATTACTACAGACAGTTGACTTAAATTAGACATCGGTTGTTTTTTTCAACTAGAACAATAACAAACTCTGTTTAATTTCAGATTAAATTATGTTTAAAATAATAGCCATCCGATATTAAACAATTACACTAAATAATTTTGTTTTAAACAAGCGCCTCATTTTGCTGTGAAAATAAACTAAGCTGTTAAAGTTCCATTAATAAGTCTGCAATATGTTTCTACTTTTATCAATCTCTTCATGCTGACTTGGTGTATATTAAACTAAAACCACTGCATATATTTATATTCATGACATGTTCGTGGTTGCGTTTACTGGGACATGCCTGTCCTTGTCAAATATTGTCGGGACATATATATAGGCAATATGTATATACTTTAAGGGAAGTAAAGCTTCCCTTGTTTCCACGGACCGCACGTCCCTGCCGACAAGGGTCAACTGCTGGCGATAAAAAAATTTTAAGATGGCGGATCTAAGATGGCGATCGAAAACTTAGTTGCTCCAATCTGTCTGAAATTTTATAATCCCGGAGTTTTTGGAATCCCCGATTTTGGGGGTCGAATTCTCTGGGTCAAATCTTGCAACTGAATTTTAATAGTATGCCTTGATTGGCTTCATGCTACGGCTTGTGTAATTTGGTGAGATGGGCGTCAATATCATTAGTTTGCAATCTGCCTAGGAGAAGAAAAGCTCCAAAATCAAACCCGGAACAGTGTTTCGTTGCATAAGTGTGCAATATCCGCAAAATACAGTCACCGTACTGCTGAACGAAGGATTTTGCAAATTATATTATGTTGGGTTTGCATAGTACACAAAATGTAGGGTAGTACTGTCGCCCATGCCGTTGTCTATTTAGGCTTAAAGATCTTCGCTGCTGGTCAAGCGTACGTCGCCTTACGTAGAGCAAATCATAAGATGGTCATTGAAGAAGATCATTGAAGAACTTGACTAAATTAACAGGCAAACGACCATGCAACAATAATGAATTAAATTAAATTAACAGACTTAGAAGCATGTTCAGCGATAACTAAAAAATTATAAATTAATTACTATTAAAAAAACATTTTTAAAAAATTTTTAACAATCCTTTTTTTAAACGCACTAAAAAGAAGAAAATAAACTTTAAATTAAATTAAACCCATAAATTTATTACATTACATAATTTACATAATATAAAAGCTTGTGGCGAGATTTACCTGTATAGATAAATAAGAATACAATATGTAACTCGATATCGACATAAGTAATTCTAATAAAACAATAATATGTTTTTATAAAATAGGTAAATCTCGCCAAAAGCTTACATTCTTTGATATCATATAAATTGTGTAATGTAATAAATTGGTGATTTAATTTAATTAAAGTTTATTTTCTTCTTTTTAGAGCATTTAAATAAACGCTTTAAAAAATAAAAATATTTTTTTACTCTTACTTTATTCTCCTTAGAAACATATATTGTATATTAATAAACATTATTAATATCGTGGACTAATAGTTTAACAAAATTATAAGGTTTTTTTTTTTGATAAAAGTTAAATTGTAGACTCGCGAGCAGTTGGTGAACGGAAGGAACGGACTCTTATAAATAAATATTTTTTGTTACTTTACGTAATTGTGGCTTTTGACAGTACAGAGACATGACTTTCTTGTCAATATGACAACGTTTTGAAGTTGGTATTAGATAAAAATATTCTAATAATTCCTTTTTTTTAAATGTATTCAAAACATAAAATAAACAAACAAATCAAATCAATTAATACTTTTTAATAAATATTTAATAGGTGCTCCATTGCTAGCAATTATTGCTTTCAACCGTCTTGGCTTGGCATAGAATGAGCCAACGTTCTACAGTACCTAATCTGCTTTCATATTTTTCCAAGCGTTCCCAAACGGCCAACAAAAGTTCTTCAATGTTTTGTGGATTTCTGACATCAATTTCCTTGACCAATCATCCCCAAACGTTTTCAATTGGATTGAGATCGTGACTACTGGATGGATTCAAGTTGTGTCTTCAACTTGAATGTTGTTGTCGAAGATGCAGTCCCGCACTAATCTGCAGTTTGCGAATTAAGCAGTTGTCCTATTGGAAGGTAAAATTGTCTGGATACAATTGCTGCACCGATGATAATATAATTTTTTGCAGCAAATGCCTATAATTTTCGACATTTAGCCTTCTTTCCATATGCCTGTGGACTCCTGGACTGATCGTACTTACGCAAGCCCATATTATAACAAAAAAAACGGCCGCTACTATTAACTGGCTTGGCATGTCGGTCCTCATACCGCGAATTTCTTGATCTATAGACACGAAGTGATCCATCGTTACATAACTTGAACACTTTTCCGTTAGAGAAAATTACATTAGACTAGAAATATTCATCTCTGTCAACGTAATTGTTGGCAAAAAGCAGCATTGCTTCTTTGTTGCGGTCAGATAACCAAGTGTTTTTAGCAGCTGAACAATTACTTATATCGCTCCGTTTAATTCGGCGTCAAGTTTTCCACAAGGAAGCATAAAACTGCGTACCATGACGAGCTGTTGCAGCCGTTTCAAAGGGGGTTCTTCTTAACCAATATATCATTTCTTCATATTGAACCAAATTGCTTCTACTTGCAGCTCCCTTTCCTTGGGGAATCGGTGGGGTGGAGTCACTGGCTCTGTACATTTCGGGTTTCGGGAATTGCACTCGCTTTCTTCAGCCACTACCTATCTTGAATTTAAGGGTGAATTTTTATTTATTGAATAACTCGTTTATTTTCAATTTCACGGGAAATATGGTAGTGACCAAAGTTGTTTGGAATTAAATTTCCTAGAATTATGGTCCATAAACTGTTTTCCATAAATGTTTTTTCCTGAAATAACAATATAAACCATTACTGAAAAAAATCAGAACTGGGATTTTTTTTTTGTGTTTTATTGCAATTTACAATCTACTATATTAGTGTATTTAGTAAATGTGTTGGAAGTCTTCGGCATGAATGGGAGATGCCCATTGATATTTCTCCTTATATATCACTAATCTAGGTTAGTGTTGCTGGAGGAGATCTACTGGCCAGGATTTATTTAGTCTTCTGTTGGGAGGTCTGTCCATATACAGGTTTTCTATCAGTTCGCATTGATGTCCTGTAAGTCTCTGTTGGTAGTTAGTAGCTATAGTATGTATCTCTTCTGTTATGAATGGGATTTGTAGGTCCCTGTGCAGTGTTAGGTTACTAATATACCAAGGTGCGTTCACAATCGACCGAAGTGTTTTATTTTGGAACCTTTGTATGATTTTCAGGCGTGATGGTTTGATGCACCAAAGTTGGAGACCGTATGACCATACGGGTTTCAGTATTGCTATATATAAGAGAACTTTATTCTTGACTGATAGTTTGGATTTACGACCCAAACGTCGTTTTGTCTGTATGTGCTTGTGCCATGTGAGTCGTTGATCTAGATGCAATCCGAGGTATTTAACGTCTTGTTGTACAGGTACAGGGACTCCGTTGACCGTTACAGGCGGGCAGATACTTGTGCGTGTGGTGAATGTTACTTGGACGGATTTAGCCTGGTTTATTTTTATTCGCCATCTGTTGTACCACTCGTTAAGTTGATCCAGGTGGATTTGTATGTTTTCTGTGGCTGTGCCGGGATTATCATGTGTAGATAAAATTGCAACGTCATCGGCGAAAGCTGCTATCATAGTGTTTTCAGTTTCGGGTAAATCGCTGGTGTATATGAGGTACAGGAGTGGCCCTAGTACACTGCCCTGTGGAACACCAGATTTTATAGGAAATAAGTTAGAGATCGAATCATTGAACTTTACTGAAAAGTTTCTGTCAGTAAGGTATGATTTTAGGAGTAGATAATAATTGTGATTTAGCATCATTTTCAGCTTGTATAGTAGACCTACGTGCCACACTTTATCAAATGCTTGTGAGACATCTAGAAATACTCCGTTACAGAATCTCTTTTCCTCAATACTTTTAGCTATTTGATTTACTATCCTGTGGGCTTGGTGTATCGTTGACATGTTTTCTCGAAATCCAAACTGGTAAGTGGGTAGTAGATTGGCTAGTTCGTGTTCTTCCTGTATTCTTCTGAGTAGCAGTCTTTCAAGTATTTTGCTAGGTGTTGGCAGGAGGCTTATTGGTCGGTAGGATGTTACATGATGAGTTGGTTTTCCAGGTTATGGACCATTATTATTTCTGCATACTTCCATAGGACGGGGAAGTAGCAGAGGCTTAGTATTATATTATAGATGGTTGTGAGGAGGACCACAGCTTTACGTGGTAGCTTCTTTAGGACTAGGCCGGTTATCATGTCGTAACCTGGAGCTTTATGGTTGTTAAGCTTAGTTAAACTGGGAAAATAAGGCCAATTTTTTGACTATGATGATGATTATTTTCAATTTCTGCAATTTTTAAGATGCCGCCATACTCATTTGCCGATTTCATAAATCAGTCAACACTTATGTTTAATTATACTTCTTGATAATATTAACTTGTATATTAAATTTCACACATTTAAAAATAAGTGTTTGGGAATCGAAATATCCATCTCTTTTGCCACATGAGCCATACTTACTTTCCACAACTCTAGGTAAACCAGATTACCTTTTTCGTTTTATGATCTACTTTGCAAATCTAAAAGGTTTATATTTTTTTATTTTTATATTCCCAGCCCATCGGAAAATTTTTACCAGACTCAAAAATAGTTGCTTAGAATCACTAATAGTCGGTATTATTTTGAACTAAATTGCTTTTTATGCGCCGTTTTATGGGCTGTGTGAATATATAACTGCTGCTACAGTCGTAAGTACTTGAGCTATTGTGTGAGTGTTTGGCATGTGTCTACGAGTATTTGCAGAGCACAGAAAGAGTTGTTTCAAAGGCTCAGGTTTACGATGACAAATGTAATCGCGGGCTTTGGGCGTCCTCTGCTCGATTTGAGTACAATGAATGAACCCCCAGATGTTATAAATCATCGAGTTATACGGTGGTTTTGTGGCGTCCATTGTTTTGTCTGATAGACATTGTTTTTTATGTGCGTTTTAAATCGAAGCAAAAATATAAACGAAAACGTAAACATAAATGGATCGATTTGTGTCATTTATTATAAAAAACTATATAATAAATTCAAAATAGTAAGCATTTCTCTTTTCACAGAGTTGTTAGTAAAGGCTTACAGATAGTGGGAACCTTCAAAATATACCAAAAAATTCGGAAGAAGAAAACTTTTATTTGTAGGTTGAAGAAGAAATGTCATTCATTATAAAAACGCCTGCTTGTTTTGAAATTGCAATTTCAATTACCAAATCTGTGATTGCTATACAGGGTATATATATATACGAGATCGTGTAAAAAAGTGTAGGGTAAATGTGTATGTAATATTTTGTTTACTAGTTATGATCCAAGACTCGAACCTTTACAGATTCCGAAGTTGCGATATGTACGTGTAACATAGTTTTTGTCTCAGGGTAACTTGATTGAACTGTCACTGCATAGATATAACTTTGCTGCTTCTTCATTTAGTGTTTTAATACCTATTAAAACTGTATTACTGTTTTGAGGTAAAGTTAGTGTTATTCATTAGTTAGAGATTAGTATACTAGCCCCTGCACTTCATTTGTCTTGCAAAGTAATTGGAAAGAAGATTTATTAGAAAACATGTTCTTTATTGATAATGTACAAGAGTGCGCAAAACGGGATGTATAAGAGTGCGCTGCGCACTCTTGTATGAATTTACGTTATTTGTAAGCAATAGTCCATCGGATGGTCCTAAAGTGCTTACAATAAAGGCGTCTGATATTATTCCATTGCCATGTATACAACAAAATCAAAATCGTCGTAAGAGTAAAAGTCAGAGATCTGAGATATTATAGAACACTCCTTTTAAAGATCAGCTGGAAACAAGCATGCAAGAGAAAGAAAACAAAGAACAGAACAAAAAAATAAGAGCGGTTAAGAGAAATTTATCGGAAACAAAAGTATCGGCAATAAATCAGAAAAAAAACACTACCAAATTTAAGAAAATAATTAACTGTCCAGGCTGTGAAGAAGAATTCGTCGAACCTGATGAAGACTGGATTGAGTGTTCATTATGTGGCAATTGGTGGCACGAGTTCTGCACAACGTATGTCGTAGGTAGGTATATTTAATTGTTTCAATTGTCAAACTTAAATTAAAATATTATTACATAATTGCAGTTTTAGACAAAAAATTAATGAAAAAAGTAGAATAAACATGTCCATCTTTATGTAAAAATATATTTGTATGTATACCTACAATAAATAATATCCAAACATTCAAAATTAGAGTACCTAATAAAAAGCATTTTCATTTATTTCGCTTTTTTCTCAACACTAATGTACAAAAATCCACCAAAAAACGGACGCGCACTCTTGCGCAGTTGTATGCGCACTCTTGTACGTGAATATGTACACTAGGGCGCATCTGCAACAATACCGCAACAATACCTAATACATATTTTTCTAAAGTAATAATCTTAATTTCTCCGTTAAAGAATCTACAGTTTCTATTAAAAAATCTACAGTAACACAAATAGCAATATCTTAACAATCAATAGCTTCAACAATCAATGTTCTGCAAAATATCAGCGGACATAATGAACGTGTTTGTTTTATATTAATA
The DNA here is from genome assembly GCA_964058915.1 of Tetropium fuscum. Taxonomy (NCBI): domain Eukaryota; kingdom Metazoa; phylum Arthropoda; class Insecta; order Coleoptera; family Cerambycidae; genus Tetropium; species Tetropium fuscum. The sequence continues at coordinate 15,679 of CAXKVY010002359.1, forward strand.
TATGTTAATTTTTGTAGAAACAATTCATAAATTATTAAGTATTACAGTAAATAAAGTCAGAGAGTTTCTTATTTGCTGTATTGGTACATTTGCAATTACCTACCCCCACTTATTTTATCTTTCAAGAAATTGACATTATTATGAAAATTGTATTTATACTCATTTTGCTTAAGATATCACCAAAAATGAAAGTCCATGATTATAAGATTAGGGCTCCTAGTAGGTCACTGATTTGGGCCATTTCTTCTATCTATTTGTCCCCAAATTGATGCTCCAGCTATTCACGGACAATTATCGTAGAATCAGCTGGACAATCATCTTGCTGGAATTATAATTTTCCTCGATCAGCTAAGGGTATACATTGCAAATGATAAAAATAAAAATATCTATTATATGCACATAAGTGTATTGAATTAAATTGTTTTCCAAAGAATATGGTTCAATGATTCCATTATATAAAATAGCACACCAATTTTATATTGTCCTCTACACTGGATACGGAAATGGGAGTTGTCATGGCTCCAATATCTACTGTTTTGCGAACTGTTTTGTTTGTATTAAAATATGCCTCATCGGAAAAAAGTATGTTTTCAAAAAAACGTATTTCTCTGAGAATATTTTCTCCCATCCACAAACAGAAATCCAAATGCCTCATATCATCGTTTTCTTCCAGAGTATGATTAAATTTAGGTCTCAATGGGCTAACTTCATTGATCTTGTATATTTTTTGTAGTAGAGACCTACTCACGTTTCCAATTTGAGAAGCTATCTTTTTGGGAAAACGTCTAACAGAATCCATTGCCATTAAAGTCACACACATCTTCATTATACTCTTTTTGTTCAAAACACTACCAGTTCTGATAAATTTCATTACAATTTTGTTAACTGTCTTATTGATGAGAGAAACATGAGGCCATATCTCATGAAATTGTCTAATAATCATATAGCATGTTTGGTGTCCCAAGCCATAATGTTGGACAGTATATATTCTTTGCTCAAATGTGAGCATTTTTTAATTAATATTATGTAGTAGATTTTTACGTGAAAAGTACAAAATTATGGCACAACTATCAACAATTTGGCAAATAATTAAAGCTTTTTAGTTATTCAGAATCGGCTACTTTATATTATATTATATTAATATTTTTGAATGACTAATAATCTTATTTGAAAATAAAAAGGTAATTGTAGTAATATATAAGAATGTTAAAGTATATAGCCAAGAAACGAAGTACTAAAAAATGTTTACTAGACTTTTTTACACAATGTGGTGTACATTTCACAAAGATTTTCCGAAACTTAAGTCATTAAAAATGTTGATGCACCCTGTATAGCAATCATATATTTGGTACTTGAAATTGTAGTTTTATAAAGAATCACATTTTTTCCTAAACCTACAAATAAAAGTGTTTCCTCTTCCGTACTCTATCCATGGACACACTGTACATAAATGATAAATATAATTGGTTAGATGTGGGTTAGAATTTTTACGGAAACTATCTATTTAATTAAAAAACCAAAAGATAATATAAAAACATTTTGACATATAATATACGATGCAAAAAATAACAGAACAAACTAAAATTTCATGTGACGCTTGACAGGAACAACATTATTATGGAAGATACATCTGACATGTGGGACACGCGTATTCGTCTTCATCGCGGCTAATACCTACACATTGATCATGAGTGACACAGAACACCGAATCCAGCCCAGTAACTGAAAATTTAAAATTTTCCCAGCACAATAGGGTCAATAGGCATTCAGCATCATCTGAATTTTCAGTGCTACTCTCCTAATACCGATTAGTTTGCTTCATTATTTATTTAGTTTTAACTGTTGTGCTCCTAGCCAGTAAGTCTTTCATTCCTTTTCTTCATCTCGAGTACTTTATCTCGTAAAACATTCAAAATATCGAAAATATTGTCCTTTTAAAAGTTGTAGGGCATTAAATTCTGCATTGAATGAGACGAGACGTATATTTTTGGATTACTCGTTCCCATACTAGTCAAAGTTTGACAAATAATTTAATAAAAAAATGGGAAACTAAAAAATATATCACAAAAGATATAGCTAATACTTTAAAAATTAATAATTCTCTTCCCCCTAAATTTTATGGTCTACCAAAACTACATAAACCAAATATCCCATTAAGACCTATTGTTTCATATGTTCAAAGTCCATTTTATAATTTAGCAAAATTTTTATCAAATATTCTAAACAACGTTGTTAGGAAAACAAACCATTATATAAAGGACTCTTGGACATTCAAAACATTTATCGATACAATAAAATTGAATAACCAAGAAAAACTTTTCTCTTTAGATATAATTTCACTATATACCAATATACCAATAGACCTGGCAAAAAATATAACAAATAAACGTTGGAACGAAATAAAAAATTATACTTCTTTACCAATAGAAGAGTTCTTATATGCCTTAGAACTCACATTAAATTGCACATTTTTTCAATGCAATAATACATATTACAAACAAACATATGGCTGTGCAATGGGTTCACCAATATCCAGTACAATCGCAGAATTAGTACTAGAAGATTTAGAAAAAACCATAATTCCAACATTAAACTATAAAATACCATTTTTCAAACGTTATGTTGATGATTGCATAACTGCATTTCCAACTGAACATATAAATTCTATCATAAATAAATTTAATAGTTACCATCCAAAAATACAATTTACAATTGAAGACGAATCAGAAAATACAATAAATCTCATAGACTTAACTCTTATAAATAATAAAACTGAAATATTAACAAAATGGAATACAAAAACAACATGGTCTGGTAGATATACCAATTTCTACTCAAAAAACCCTTACAACCATAAAAAACTGTAATCATTGGTATTGCAGACAGATCAATAAAACTAACGTCTGCCATTTTTAGAAAAAAATGCATAGAAAAAGCAAAAAACGTTTTAATAAATAATAACTATCCTTTTTCTCTAATCAACAAAATTTTCAAAAACCGAATTCACAAATACTACAATTCTCCACCACCACTAATCAATACAACTAATACTCGTAAAACATATATTGCCTTACCGTATATACCACAACTATCAGAAAATATTTCAAACATTTTAAAAACATATGATATTCACACAGCACACAAAACTACATACAATTTAAAATTCCTTTACACACCATTAAAAGACAAAAATCCACTTGAAAAAACTACACACTGTATATATGAAATTCCATGTAAACAATGTGATGAAGTCTACATTGGTCAAACAATGCAACTCCTTGAAGAACGTTTAAAAGGTCACAAATATTCAGCTAATATTACAGCTCTAAAAAAACATTCTAATGAAACAGGTCATCAATTTAACTACGAAAATACTAAAGTTATTAATAAAGAACAAAATTATAAAACACGCCTAATTATGGAATCAATTTATATTCAAAAAAATCCTAATGCAAGTAATAACAAGAAAGATACAGAACATCTTTCTACAATCTACAATCTGTTAATATAAAAGTATTAAATTAATTAACAAAAAACATTCTCTCTATATATAAACTTATATACGTACATACATACCTACTTACTATTAATATACATCTATATTAACATAACCAAAATTAGAATAATAATGAAATATAAAATAGCCTAAGTTCGTAGGGTTTCTTGGCTGTTCTTCCCTATGATACTAATCGAACAGTCTAGTAACCTTAAAAATTAATTAAAACTGTCATTTTTGCCTGTGTCAAATATGTCACAAAATAAAATACTCTTTTGAAAAAGGCCCAAGAACGGGACCGAAACGTCAAGTAACCTAATTAGTCGTTTTATTGCTACTATCCCAAGATAAATCCTCCAAAAAAAAAAAAAAAAAAATATATATATATATATATATATATATATATATATATATATATATATATATATATATATATATATATATTGAAACAAAAAGAGATTGTAGCGAGATAGCGAACATATAAGTTCGATATACATATAGTTAAAAACTCCATGTAAATAGAATTTATAATAAGCAAAAATAGTCAAGTACATTTTAAAACAAATATATATAGATATATAATCATAAAATAATACAATTTGATATTCATCGGTAAGAATTTGGCCAGAATTACCATGCAACGCTACCGAATATAAAAACACTTACCTTATATCAAAGAGTCGAAAAAGAAACAAACGATAATAGTTGTTTTCAAAGCGTGCTTCGACTAACCACATTTACGGTCTATAACAAATATAAACGACAAATAAAACATTTTGCCACTGTGACATATACCGGGTGCCTACGATATTACTAGCCAGCCTATAACTTCCTTGTAAAAAAATATATCAAATTCTAATTTTGGTATGTTGTATGATTAACAATGGCCCATAGTTTGATGGCTTCCATATCTGACTGCCATTTCCGGTTTAACCGGAAACAGTATAAACTTTGTTATTTTTAATGGAACACCCTATATATTATTAGAAATTTAGATTGCCCAGAAAATTCTAGATCCAAAACATGTAGAATACCCTATATCGATCTTTGGCAGTTTTCGAGAAAATGGCGGTTGAAAATGTCATATCAATGATAAATTACTTCATTTTGAATGAATTCCTACTTCATAAAACAAATGAATGTAGGAACAAACCTGATACGGTAATTTAAATTTTTTGGGGAGTAAAATTTGATGAAGTCATACAATTTTCATTTCCTATACCGGAAGTACTACGAAAAGTGATTTTCAGGCTCAAATTACTTCGATATTTTTAATGGAACACCCTGTATTGAATTTTAAATTTATATTCTACTAACCTTTCTGGATATTTTTTGTAACTAGTCCCCAGTCTAAATCTAATAGGTTATGAGATATCGGCGACTGAACGTTTGCGATTGCAGATTTGTGACGTGTTTATAGTGCAGGTGAACATTCAGGCGCCGATATCTCATAAACTATTAGGTTTAAACAGGGGACACCAGAAACAAAAATATCGAGAAAAAATAGTAGAATGTAAATTTAATGTTCAATACAGGGCGTTCCATTAAAACTATCCAAGTAATTTGAGTCTGAAAATCACTTTTCGTAGTACTTCCGGTTCAGCCGGAAATAATTTTTCTATGACTTTATCAAATTTTACTCACCAAAAAACCTCAATAGCCGTAACAGATTTGTTCCCGCATTCATTTGTTTTATGTGAAAATGAAATAATTGTGATTGATATAACATATTCAACCGCCATTTTCTCGAAAACTGTCAAAGATAGATATAGGGTATGCTTTCGACCTAGAATTTGCTGTGCAATCCAAATTTCGCATAACATACTGGGTATTCCATTAAAAATAACAAAGTTTATACTGTTTCCGGTTAAACCGGAAATGAAAATCAGGTCTTGAACCAATCAAACTGTGCACCGTAGTCAACCATACAATTTCCCAAAATTTGAAATCGATACCTTGTTTTACAAGGAAGTAATAGGCTGGCTAGTAATATCGTAGGCACCCGGTATAGCACCACTAGTATCGTCAAGATTTGGAGGGATAATGTTACTTTAAAGGATCATTTAAACCTTCTCTCCCCTATATGAAAATTGATTAATTTTTTTTCAATTTACCTGAAAAACTCGTAACCCCCAAGAACAAGAAAATTCCACTCGCTACATTACTATCACTTTTTTTCGCCTCTATATTCTACTATTTCCTGGTACGCCAATGATATTAAATCCTCAAGTTATGGAACGATGATCATATACGACCATATTAAAGGTAGGTCCTCAGTATGAACAAATTGATATTCATTAAATTCCTAAGCCCTGACAAAGGTAATTTCCCTGTAACAATAAAAGTGGGACGTAAAGATAGAATCATAAAAGTCTGGCGTGCTCTTTTTCATTGTTGCCACCCTGCCAACGCTATCGCAGTACCTGGTGAAGTTTATTAGCAGAGGTCAGACGAACTAGCCGTAAAAATAAATTTGATTGTAGTAGCGCGTGTTGGAGAATTTCAGAGTTCCAGCTACCCTATTAGCCTTCACCGGCCAATTTAATGCAATTCGGATCAAATAGGGTGAAAGATACATTTTAAATTGGTTGCTTCTCGAAGAGTAAATGAACCGGTCGCTCGGCGATGCCCCACTACACAGCTTTCGATACACATATCCATGATTCAATCGCTGAAATATATCAGTTATCCTCTGTATGTTGTTCCGCTTTTACAATTTTATAAACATTGCCCGGTTCTGATTTATGTTGATTGCTATCCATGCGATGTTTCCAATTGAAGATTAACTAGGCACATACACACCGATTTCTGTGAGCGGATTTCACAAGAGCGGACCGAAATATGTTCTGCAATCGTAAAATATTTTATGTAAAGATGGTTAATATGGTTTTAGGTTAATAAAACGTTGAGTACTTATATTAAAATGTATTTTATTATATGAAATGATTGCAATTTATATACAGATTTACATATCATGTAAATTTGATTTAACAAATTTAGTAATACAAAAGTAATATCAGTGGCGGCTCGTGCCAAATTAAATATGTAGTGCCAAAACTGCCAAAGACACATAATGAAGTTAAGACACATAATGAAGGTCACGCGTTTTCCTGGCACTTCCTGGCACAGAATTTCAATAAAAAATCCATTTGAATAAAAATACAGACTTCCACAAGAATAATTATTTGAGTTTATGATTACCATGACAACCGGCTTTAAGGGTTCATTATTGTTTCGATTTTCAACACACACATTTATTTTTATAGATAATTTTCAAAAAATGGTCATACATTAATCAATACATTATGTATTAGTACAAAATAATTAATCAATATAAAGATTATAGAAGATTTATTACCCATAGTAGTTGTAGATTACTTCTAACTTCCTGAGATATAATCCTATAGAGAACTCCTAAAACTACTTAATGTCGTAATGTCTATTTAAAAAAAGTTATAAAATTAATTTAATTAACACACGCGATGGAACTTTATTAGTCTCAATGACTAATACACAAACATAGTTTTATTAAATTTACGGGATCGAGATTTTGTCCACTGTCACTTTGCTTTATAATATTTAAATCAGGCGCGTTGGTCGCCTTAACTTTTTAACTTTAAGTTTTTCTTCCAGTGAAAAGGTACTAAAATTTTTTTGAAATCGCCGATCTTATTCATGATTAATTTATTAAATACCTACTAGAAACTAAACACAAATATAAGTTTACTATTTATCACACACAGACAAACTTACACAGACACAGAAGAAATTCAATAAAAGTTAACTACAACAAAACAAATCTGTCCATTCAAAAATAAAAATTGTCCTAGAAAAACACACTATACGTGATGTCTGACATAACAGTGAAGCGCGATGCAACAAAAACCGACTATGTCAAGATACTGAGCCCGGCACAGAATATTCTTCTTCTTTACAATTTATCCCGTGTAAAATTGTATGAACTACGTTTATCTCCGTCGCTCACACACGATTCTGGAACATCTATTTCATTTCATCTGTACCAGTCCATAAATAGCACAACGAACTTGCGCGCGCAGATTAAACAATAAACCGGCACCCGACCCGCGGCTAACCGTTTTCCAATTTTTACGTACCTATTTTTTAGAGCGTGGGTCGGGTCTACGGGGTAGTGCGCTATTGCCAGACTTTCTATAAACTCTTGAAGAATGGGGAGAAATGCACTAGATAGAAAATATGTTTAAATGAAAGATACAGTTAATATTTATGTATTTTTATGAATGAATAAGGTGGTGCCATGGCTCTCCGTAGCACTACCTCACCAGCCGCCACTGAGTAATAGGTATTAATACCTTCCTCATACGTGGCCAACCTTGAAATTGAATATCTACCTTTTCTTAATAAATATATTTGTATACAAATAACTATTAGTGGAACAATTTCAGAAAATGCATCAGCCGATATGGGCGTTCCACAGGGTTTGGTGATGGGCCCCGTGCTATTTATTTTATATACAAACTCGCGTGTTGCGTAATGTATTTTTTACGAGGTAACCTGATGATTTAACTCTGATTAGTTATCTTGGATAAAAGCCACCGAAACTAAAAGTTAAAATGCGATAAAAGGAAAATGATATTTTAGTGATAAAATATCTGCACCCGCATCCACAACCCTAGTTGCCCCAGATCGGCGAAAATCTGCAAAGAGCATGACGCTATTTTCGCGATTTTCTTTTTTGTTAACAACTTTTGGAGCGATTTTGACCCTATAAATAAATGATTTCGTATTCTAAATGTTTTGGATTTCGACCCTATAAATAAATGTTCTGCGGGTGGAAAAATATGTCAAAATATAACAAAATGTCTGGTTCCAGAAGGTGACAGGCTCATCAACGACTTGCCAGTTATTGTCTTCTGTCCGCCAGTAAAAACTCTCGTACATGCTATGTATATGCTTTATATGCTCGTATATGCTATGTTATGCTTTAACAGTAAATTAAATAATTACTATTTCTTCTGTATCTTACACAAGAGCAAGAGTGGTTTGGTCTAAACAAAATTGTTCTAGAAATTGTTTCATAAATTATTACGGAGTATGTATAGCATTAATAAAGTTCAATACAGTAGATGCATAGCATTAAGATAAAACTAGTTCCTCCTACTTACTATCTTTTGCTCTTTTTGGAAATCTGTATTTCTGAATGTAGGTTTATGATTGATGTATCTACTTCAGCAAATATATAATATTTCCTCATCATTATGACTTCGGATTATGTGCGATAGAAACTCGTTAGATATGGTACGCGAGATTATATAAATATACAAATATTATAATATGATTTATAAGAGAGAGATTGCTAACTGAAGAGGTAATTTAGAATTTGCATTTCCCCCGAGTCTTAAGACCATTTCTCTGACTGTAACTTGTAATTTAAAGTGCAAATATATGCATAATATCAGTTACGGTTCAAAAATAAATATCTGCCAATGTTGCTTTACTCAAATAGGAATTACATTAATATGAGCATTGCTTCATGATAGTATTTGCAGTTTACACTGCTTTACACTATTTTATACTGCATTAATTTACGCCCGAAAAATATCTGTACATCCCTTTTCATCAAATTACGAAACGATTATGTATAACTTTTTGAAATTTTCACAGGTTTTAATACGAGATTTCATATTATTGCAACTAGCGTTAATACTTTTGAACAAAATTTAACAAAATATCTATTTCATATATTTTCGTGAGTTACATTCTTCGTGTTCTTATCGGTACACCGCTCCTCACAACGATTAAATAAAATTTCATATTACATCCGTGACTTTTCAGGCAAAAGAGAGT
>CAXKVY010002359.1:27500-88589 GCA_964058915.1 Tetropium fuscum
ATATATATATATATATATATATATATATATATATATATATATATATATATATATATATATTGATACATATGACATATATGTATAGTACCATATGACAAATTTCAGTTCTCATAAATTGATGTAAGCAATTTAGCCATCCATTAAACTACCTCCAGTATCATTTGTTGAGCTTGTGGCTCATAAAAATAGTCACGACAGTCCGTGTGGGCATTAGAGTCCGACCGGCTAAACGCCGTTCTCGCCATTTAGTATGGACAATTACACGTTAGATGGTCACGCTCGGTGAACCAGTAAAATTTTCGCATGTTTAACGTATTATAAAACTACTCAATTAAGAACATGATTAATATCATTCTCCTAGGATTTATAAATTGCGGGAACACATGTAAGATAATGTGGAACATCAATATAAAATTATGTGCAAGTTATGTTAATATTATATTTTGAACGGGTCACTGAAGCAAGATTTAGAATCGTCTAATATGATTTAGATCATCTAATATTGAAAATACTATAAGAAGTGTACATATTGTTACTGCCATGCATTATATAACTAAATTTTCACATAATCGAGTTCTACTTTCTAATTAGCTATGAATAAGTCAGTGAAATCATAATTTCCAAAAAAGTAGTTCTTAATTGATATTAGTTATTCATGAACGTTAAATAAAACTGAACAACCAATTAAATATCTACGACTGGAGGTATGGGGCAGAAAAATGCTGAGAACAATCTTGTGAAGAAAAATAACTCTCAATATGGATGGGTTAGAATAACAAACGAGGAAGTAATGAGAAAAGATTTATGTAGTATGTCTGTCACTTTTGCATTAAAATATATATAGAAAATTTAAAGATCTTTATAGCTTTCTTAAAATGAAATGTTAAATCAGAGCATGGAAATGCTTACCTCAAAGTAGAGTTAAAATATACTCGTTCTTTTTTAAAATAGATCTATGTATTAATTTATTTTAAGATTAGATTGTAAAATTTAATATAGACTCAAGAAATTGCTATTCAATTTTATAACGCAAGTAATCATTATAAAATTCAATATTTAATTTCTTGAGCATAAATAAAATTTTACAATCTTGAAATATACAAGTACATAGAACCATTTTAGAAAGGAATTGGTCTAAGGAACTAGCAAAGATAATCGAATGAATGAATATTATTATTGTTATTAAATTAATCTTGGAAGGAAAGATATGGTTTGCAATTTTACTAATACATATATTTATTTATTTATACGTGATTTATGGATAGAAGTTCAACAGTATTGAATAGAAATAAACTTACAACGCAATGGTATGAGAAGACCCCAATCGCCCCCCCCCCCAAACAAAAATCCCACCAGCCGCCAACGAACTTTAAATATTCTTCGTGAGAAAGTTTCGCAATAATTTTTCACCTCTTCGTATTAATTTCAAAGCTGGCATTGCAGTTAGTATCATGAGTTTCACTTATTTATAAGTTTTATTTCATAAAGACTAATACGCTAAGAATACGCTGCATGCATAGAAAAACCTTAAGAATATTGAATTCTTGAAACTGTTGACACTACAAATTCATTGATATTGGTGATATAATAAATTTTATCAAACAAGACATATACGTTCGCTACAGTTCAATTCGACATAATAGAAAAAGTTTCTTATCTGTTATTTGCCTATCCCAGAAAATCTGTTTAATTAAAAACAGCAAACTCAAAGTTTCTGTTTACTTCCTGAGAATAGCCTACAGATAGATTTGGGCGAGATTTATGATTTTGGAGGAACACTGAGAAGATTGAATTAATTTAACTTCGCACGGATTTGTCACAGCTTTTCTTTTGCAAAGTTACATTTTCAGGAGAGTTAATCACGATTATATGAATATGAATGGCCAGGATAAGTAATGGCAAATAAATTACTAAAGACTAATTAATACCAACGCGGAAGTTGGCTGCGTGATACACATTTTGAGTTTCTTCTTTTCAGATTTACAATAATTTTAATTTTTCTTGTATACTTGTATGACAAAATAATAATAATAATAATATTTTTTTCCTCCAACGCCATATACGTGACATCTTATGTGACGTTACTCAATAATATTAAGTATCATTTACATGATATTTATAAGTATATAAGCGTATAAACATATTATAATTCTATGAATTTTATGAACATTTTTTTATATTTATTATTAATATTTATAGTAAAAGTATAATTGTGAAGGTTTGCTTACTTCTTGCAATATCAGTACTGGTTATAATATTTCTAGGGTCAACTGCCTTTAACGATCCATTGCTTGTAGTGTGTCCGTTTAATGAAGATTGTACGACATTCTCCGCAGAGCTATAGGTTGAAGAATTTTCTTAGCAATTTTACTCCTATTTTTCGATATATCCTTCAGCAACCGCATTAGATTTCCAATCCTCATCGATTTTTAGCGTGGTAAATAATATCCCCACCCCCACCCCACTATCGACAAGCACTGTAGCGGAAGTCCTTCTCAGACAACGCCCTTTAAACTCTTCCCAATTTGGAAGCTTAAAATACAATGCCACATCCTTTGCTACACTACCAATTTTTTGTATACAAATAACAGCTTTATGACATTTTATAAGAAACGCCATTGCTTAAAATCGGAAATAATCGTCCCTCAAGACCGTGTAAATTCTATACTTATTAGTTTTACTGTTAGGAATTTTAATTAGCAGCAAAGGTCCCACGTCTTCAATATCATACATTGTCATATTCACTAGTTCGTCGCAACATAAAATATTTATATCTGCTTATAGCAAAAAATAGCCAAATGTCCAAGTCAAACAAACTTATGGTATATAAAACAATAATAATACCAGTTATAACCTATGCAGCTCCGGTATGGTGCAACAGAGCGGAGTCAAAATACATTAAATTGCAGAGGATCCAAAATAAAATATTGAGACTATGCACCGCCTCAGATAGGTGCATACGCATAGACACGCTACACCAAATATCAAATGTACAAACCATCAAAGGATAAATAGAGAAGCTCAGTAGTTTTATGTGCAGGCTATACGCGGCTCCAGCCTAACAGCAGACATTACAAACATTAGACACGACCACAACATACCCATACGACATAAACTACCCAACCAGACATTACCCTTATTCCATACACCATAATAGACCCTAACCGCCCCACACCAAACTCTGGATAACCCGTCATAGAGATAGACATAACAGGAATTGAGGCCGGAAGGTGGTCAGGTACGAACACCAAAAACAATAAAATAGAGAAAGCAGGTGTTTTTTAGATACTATTCCTGTACATAATTCAAACAAAAAAAACAACAACAATGTATAAACAAGCAATAAAATCATCTAAAATCAACTGAATAATCAGATATGGGATTCAGAGCCCCCGAGAAGCGAGAGCGGAGAAAGGGTGCAGCTCGCCGGCAGGCGTAAACCATAGGAAAAATGAAACATACTAGGCAACGAAGCAGAAGGCGAAGACAGCGGCTGCAAACATAGAAACAATATTTTAAATACAATTAAAATACCTTGTTTAATAAAATATGTGGGCTTTTGTATTCTAGCAATGTAGATTTCGGAAAATTGTAAATAGTGTAAATAAAATTGAATAAAATTGAATTGAGTTCGTCGCCACGACATGCCCCAGATATACCAAATATCAAAATTATCTGAAAAAATAAGAATTGGTTAGAATATGAAACAAACAAAATATAATTTTATTACTTTTATCGCCAAATACTTTTCATCTGAAGCATCAGACAGAAATGTATGGAACTGCACAAGACTCTCGATTTATTTGGCTTATAATATTCTCCTTGTTTTTTCAAAAATGAACGCAAATTGTTGCATTTTTCAAATTAAGTATCAAACTCAACAACAGACTTTACCATTGAATAATGTACCCACCAACAAGAACTCTTCAGTTTATGTGTCTTTTCCGAAAAATATGCCATTAAAACGCAATTATCATATACTTAATGCAATAGATTTCATAGGTAGAAAATTTTCTATCAGCCATTCGGCCATTCTGCAAGTTTTTTGTCCCAAACTTTTCATATAAGCCTGTTCTGTGCGCTTGCAATATAAATATGCATTTTTTATTGTTAAAATCACATTATTTTCATTGCAAGCGCACAGAACAGACATACAGAAAAATTGTCTATGTACTGTCTTATGTGAAAATATTGGAATCTGATTATTAATACCTACTACCTAATAAAAGTATCACCTTTCAATATTTTTTTTAATATGTAAAACCCTATGAGCCGTTTCATTTTTAAAAGATTCACACGTATAACGGAAGATCTACATAATTACTCGTTACATTTGTTAATTTTCGAGAAATTAATTCTTAAAGCAACATATGGCCGAGCCTGTTTATCAGATTTGAAAAAATTGAAAAGATTTGAAAAGCTCCCTCGAACAGAAGTTGGAGAATTAATTCAATTTTCCTCATTCATTTCACTCACTCATTTTTTTGGTGGATTTAATTCCTTAGAAAAAAGATATCTTTTCGGATCCCAGGAGCCAGGCTAAATATGGTTTATGCCGACTCATTTTTAGGGTTCCGTACCCAAAGGGTAAAACCCTATTACTAAGACTCCGCTGTCCGTCTGTCTGTCACCAGGCTGTATCTCATCAACCGTGATAGTTAGACAGTTGAAATTTTCACAGATGATGTATTTCTGTTGCCGCTATAAGAACAAATAGTAAAAAAAATTAATATTTAAGGGGGCTCCCATACAACAAATGAACGTGGAGACTTGAATCTGTATGCTAATAAATGCCGGAGTCGCCGGTCGGACGAGATACTACCATTGAAATAAAATTAATATTTAAGGGGGCTCCCATACAACAAACGTGATTTTTTTGCCGTTTTTATAGATAATGGTACGGAAAACTTTATGCGTGAGTCCGACTTGCACTTGGCCGATTTTTTTTAAGTAGATTCCTCAAGTTTCGCGCGCTAGATTTTTCCAAAATATCTTTTCGGCCTATCCTACCTTTTTTTTTAATAAATGCAAAAAGGAAATTTATATTCCAGTTTCTTGAATTTCTTTTAGGCATTTAGTAATGTCACTAGATTTGAGATATATTTTACAGGAGATACACAAATATTTTCATATCATTACCATATAATATAGTAATGCTAATATAATATGAGGCGTAATCTTGTGTAATACCTAAGTTATATTAATTCTACCATTGAAAATATAAACTACAGTATCTATATAATTGCATAAAGTAGTAGCGGCATACAATTTCTTGCTGATAAAGATAAAAAGATAATTGGCTTGATATCTCTCAAGCGTATTAGGCAGTTAATTAAAACATAAAAAGATGATTGCGGCTGAAACACGCGGCAGAGGTGGTGCCGTGCCGGTTTCCGGGCGGTTCGCGACAGTTGCATTTATGACTTATTTTAACGGCGCGGTGGCCGGATGAAAATTAATAGAACATGCGGGTAGCTAAACGACCTGAAAATGTGGTTTTATTCCACTTTATCAATTACTACAGAAACAGGTTACTTAGCGGAGTGGAACAAGGGACTTTTCGGTTTTAAGGGTATTACACCCTAGGTTTTTATAGCCGCGTATTCGGTCATTGGAAGCATATGTGAAGGGTGTGACACCCTAGTAAAAATAGTCTATGTCCTTCTAAACGATTTGGTTTCATTTTGCTTTATTGCCCGAAAAACATTTAATTGTTGAAGTACGTATTGCAACAAATGCGATAAAATGTTCAATAAAAAATAGTTTGCATTTATTGAGATTTAAACAGAAGTTTAGAAATTTGGCATCACCACTTGCAAGTATCGCATAGCCGCAGTAGTTCCTAGTCATGACATGCAATAAGTTAATCATACATACAAAAATTACGAAAGTAAATTATATGAACTATTATTTCAATAAATATGAATTATTTTATTACTTACAAACTGTATTACTTTTCTGTTTCATCATCGACAAAAAAATTCACAGATTTCGCAATCCTTGCAACTATCGGAGACATTGGAAATGATAACAGAATATATGAAACGTAATATACCGATCCTTTTGAGTTGTTTCGAATACGTCAAATACTATGGTGCGCGTGCATGCTTGTGGCAACTTCCAGATTGGCTTTAGCATGCTTATGTTTATTAAGTGTTTATTACGTGTTTATTAGTAATGTTTGGCGTACGATTGGGTCCCTAGCATTTTATAAATTTAGAATAACACGTTAATTAATAATTTAATATAATATTAAATGGCTTTATAACTTTAATAAATAATAGCTTTTCCCGAAAAGTAAAAATTTGTTGAGATTTTGTAGTTTGTGATCACCCCGTATAAAAAATATGATTTTTGTCGTCGTCGTTACTATTTTTTGGACAAGTAAAAACTTTTATAAATAATAGCGTTTTCCCGAAAACTAAATTTTTTTTGAGATTTTGTAATTTGTGACCACCCCCTATAAAAAATAATTTTTTGGGCAAGTAAAATTAACGGAATTACTACTTATACTTGAACAGTTTTGATATTACAGGTAAAACTAATATTGATAAGATTAATAATTAATAAACAAAATTATAAATAAGAAACAATTCAAATAATAAATTCATTATAAAATTCATCAGTTTACTCTTTTAAATGTGTATGCTGCTGAATGTATATTCTTAAAACGCGGCCGCTCATTAGCTAAATCAGAATCTCTTATTTAGTGATTTATGATTTCATTTTTGCTATCATAATTCACAATGGGAATCTACTCATGTTTTATATACTACAAATTCGATGAAACAATTCGAATTTTTATAAGTTCATCCTAAATAAATTCGATTATATATCTCGTGTAAACACTAACGCCCGGTGTCGACTCTTTTAGGATAGGACCGCACCGGCTGAGCGATATGTATATTGTTTATGTTATCGAGATGCGGTAGACGTATTTAATTGCCTTCAGGGCGAGACAGTTTCGATAACTGTAAAGTATTTATGGGCTGCTTTGACGGCCCTATGAAAGGAATAATATGTAGAGGTTTTATTAGTAAGTTTAGAATAATATACGTTTGTAGCCTACCTTTGTTCTTTTATTTTAATTATCGTTGGGCATTCGTTTACACTCGAATTATTAAATTTATGAAAATTATGATTATGAAAATATCCCGATTATTCCCATCACTACTAGCAATGCGCCACCTCTTCCAATATAGCTGCACTGAATACTCCCCACTCCCCAGTACTCTTCACGAGCCGAACGCTGCGATATCTACATGTATTGCGTCACTCGATCGCGACACCGCTGTCTTTTGGCCTTGAACGAAAACTTGTAACTTGGTACCCTTATACTCTTGTCTAAACATACACATTTCCAATGTTAAAATTAAATGGGTAAATATCCGTTGCCTTCAAACCGCTACTGGCATTAGTCGGATAACAGTTTTTGGCCAAATTTTGGAAAAGCCTTCCCAAAAGTCGACTGTTAATTTCTGAAGACATTCCCTAGTGCCATTTTGGTTCTTCATCCCAGTACTTCAATGCTCTAGACAGATTTGTCCATTATTTGTAGGTACAGCTAGATGGTGATTTGGCACCAACACAAATATTAGCCTTCTTTCGTTCATAGTGGAAGACATACAATAAATATTCATCAAAATTGCTGTGTTCACAGATACGTCCATACTATAACCATATTTGTGGTACAAAGGCATTGACGTATCTACTGTTCAAGTTTGTCTGACTTCCGGTTTCCTTGGAAGTGACCCTGATCCTAACTTTTGATTTTTAAATAGGACACCCAGTATATTTTTGCATTTTAAAATTATATGCAGAATGCCATAGCATTCTGCATATAACTGTACCATAGCATTTCGAATTTTCAATTTTAATAATTATGTACTGTATCGTGACGGACCTATATAATTATTGTTGCAATATTTATAAAAAAATCAAAGAAGTGTACGTATTGGATTTTTTGTTTCTGATTTGTGTTATAAATAGGTCCGAAGTTGATAAATAAAGCTTCTATACACAACTGCTTATTTAGACGTATTTTGTTTAATAGCTATTTATGTAACCAGTTGGGAAAAGTACTATTTTGTGTAACGAGCAGATTTCTCGGTTCTGCAATATTTCAAGTGTTGCTGGTGGCGATGTGTACACTAGATTATTTATATGGCCCCATAGAAAAATCGAGTGGAGTAAGGTCCGGTGAACGAGGAGGCCATCGAATCGGTCCATTAGTTGTAATGAACTGCTGCCCAAAATTTCGCGGCAAATAATTTGTTACCACATGTGGATTGTGGGGTGAGGCATCGTCCGGCTGGAAATAAAGACGTATATTTTCCGCGGTGTTCCTCAAGATTCCTCAATTGGATTCTCTAACATATCTAAATATAGCTCACTCGTTAGAAGTAGCTGAAAAAAAATTGGTCCGATTTTAATGTAGTTTTGTGCGTTTGATTCGTGAGAGTATCTATAAACTTTGTGAACTAAATTGATGAATTACTTTTGACAAAATGCATTTTTGTATATAAGAATGCAAAACGGGAACATTTTAGAAGTGCATCTCGAAAAGACAATAAATAAAAAAATTACAACTCGATGATATATTATTCTTAATAATTTATTTAAATATTATAAGAAAGGTGTACGTTCAAACATTGTCTTAAAAAATTATTTCTGGAAACTCCAAATATATTCGTAATTATGTTTATATATTTTATTGTTTAAAAAATATCAAAAACTTGTACTAATAGTATTACTAATAAGAATAAGTATTAAGAACATTTTTTATATTTAGTTATTGAATATCTCTTCTTTGTTTTCTATTTCTCTGCGTTCAGATTCAGCCGATAAAGGCTCTTTTTCTAAATAATTTGCTACATTAGAACAACTGCACAATTTTGCACAATTGCACAATTGCCTGCACAATTTTTGCGCGCAAGATTGCATATTAATCCGTGTTTTCTGCAACCACATGAGTTACCGAAATTCGTTTTGCAACTGCAGAAAATTTATTTCATAACACTGGGTGGACCAGGAGGCTCTGTCATCTTTATAGGAATTAAAGAATATTCTACAAGTTCCCATTCCCAATTTGTTCGATTTAAAATATCTTCTCCGTGTAAACGCAGCATTTTACCGATGAAAACTTTTGTATTTTTGGCGATAGCCATTAAATACAACCTGTATCTAAAGGGTCCGCCAATAGGGACGCTCGATCTTTGACAGCTCATGGCGGCCATGTTGTTTATGGTAGAGTTGGCAAACGTAGTTGTTATTATTCAGTGTATCTTCACAAATCACCGTGAACCAATTCAGCCGCGAGCAACATGTGCAAATCGTTAAAACTTATTACGAAAATCATTCATCGGTTCGAGCAACGTTCCGCGCGCTCCGCCAATTTTACGGTGCAATTGATCGTCCTGCTGAGTCGACTATCCGTCGTTTGATTAACAAATTCGAGGCAACCGGTTCGGTGAACAATCAGCCAACACCGACGCGTCGTCGAAACGTCCGATCTGCCCAGAATGTCGCCGCTGTGCGCGATAGTGTGCGTGAAAATCCGCGACAGTCAATTTCACGTCGCGCACAGGAACTCCGCCTTTCGGAAACATCACTTCGCCGAATCTTGCATCTGGATTTGGGCATGCATCCGTACAAGATCCAGCTGACACAAGAGCTCAAAATAAACGACCATAGACAGCGCCGTATCTTCGCTGATTGGGCTTTAGAGCAGTTGGAAGTCGACCCCGATTTTGGTCGCAAAATCATCTTCAGCGATGAGGCACATTTTTGGTTAAATGGGAATGTCAACAAGCAGAATTGCCGTTATTGGGCCGAGAACAATCCACAGGAGGTCCACCAGGTCGCAATGCACCCAGCAAAGGTAACTGTTTGGTGTGGATTTTGGGCCGGAGGCATCATCGGGCCGGGCCGTATTTCTTCGAGAACGACGATGGTGTGTCCATCACGGTAAACGGCGAACGATACAGATCCATGATAACGAACTTTTTCTGGCATGAAATCGACAATATGGATGTCGAGGATATGTGGTTTCAGCAGGACGGCGCTACGAGCCACACAGCGCGCGCCACAATGGATCTTCTGCACGAGCGCTTCGGAGGAATGGTTATCTCGCGCGGAGGCGACATCAACTGGCCACCGAGATCGTGCGATTTAACCCCACTAGACTATTTCTTGTGGGGTTTTCTTAAATCACAGGTCTACGCAAACCAACCACAAAACACTGATGCCCTCAAAGTCAACATACGCCACGCCATCGATGAAATACAGCCCGATTTGTGCGCCAGAGTCATTGAAAATTGGACTTCTCGTATGCGCGCCACCCAGCGAAGCCGAGGTGGACATTTGACCGATATTATTTTCCATACATAATGCCTTCGAATACTCTTTCAAACAAAAAATAAATTTCATTTATACCTCTCACACAACTTGCTTTATTTCATTTTAAAGATCGAGCGCGCTTATTGGCGGACCCTTTATATGCAAAGTAATCTCTAGATTCGATAATTTCGATAATAATCTAGATTAGATAAACGAAAAAATATTCAGGGTATCTCATTTAAAAATCAAAAGTTGGGGATATTTTCGGTGAAACTGGAAGTCGTACAAACTTGTAAAATACATTAGAAATTGTCGTCTTGATAACATCTGATGCATGACAAGTTACATTTCGATCAGTTAATATAAAAAGAAATGGCAGCTGGAAAGTGATCTCGTTTACACCCAGTATATCCATATTTTATTCAGAAAATGATCCGTAGTTTTTGCGTTTGAATTTCTTCGTAGATGGTTTTATTTTACACGTAAATTTGTGAACCAATATTGCAATAGGTAACATTGAATTTTGTTTTTATAATATATTTCCATCATAATTGGTCGTGATAATTAATTCTTCCTTTATAATTTATAATAGTAGCAAATTTAAATACTAACACATTTTAAAATGAAGTAGTGCCACTATCATCAAACACTTGAAAAATATTCCTCTCCTATAAATTCTGTTAGGAGAAGGTACATATTCAGATCCCACAGTTAAATTTTCTATATAGGCCACAAATCAAGTTTTTGTGAGTTAGTTTTTGCATTGAATGCACTATAAAGTGTGTGATTTATTTAAAGTGATATATCTTCAGGGTTTAAATAGGGAAAAGGAATGAATTCGAGACCCTAATTCACAATTCACTTCCGCTACTTCATCGATTTCTTAAAGAGAGTGTTTCTTATGCTTCGCCGTTCTGCATAAGAAGGTTACACCAGGTATCCAGATAACTATAAATTCACACCATTAAATGGACCAGTAGAAATATTTTTGATAAAGTAATTTTCAACTCATATGTGTTCAATTTATATATACATGATAAGGATGCTAATTACAAATTGTGCAATTCAAGTTTAAATCTAGTTTTGAGATAAACTGACTAACCTAAAGAAAAAATAATATACTGGCTGTTGCACAACAGAAGTTAGTAGATAAATTTAAGTATGGGGTTTCATAAATACACCAAATTTTATGATTTGACGGGTTTAGTGTAAAGTTACAATTGTCACTTCCTTTCTTTCACAGCCCTTCTCACTTCAATTAACAGTTGGTAATTCTGCACAATATATATTTCCTCACCTGTTATAACCACGTGCAATTGTTCTAGTTATATTCACCGCCACCTGCTCAGTGGCGCCGGTGTTACATGTGCTCAAGCGAAACCTCCTTAAGGTAGAGACCGGGAAAATAAAAAATATGACGACAATGACGTCACAACACCGGTTACAATACCGGTAGTTTAAAATCACCAATTTTACACTATTTTACATCAAGTCATCTTTGAAGTACCGTACCCCGGGATTCTAAAAATAATTCCCTACGTATTTCTCGATATGGTACTAGAGAGATATACAGAATGTGTAAGTTAGATCGGACGTGAATTAACGAATCCCGCATACAACAGAGTAGATAGTTAAGGCTTCGTCCGCTGCTTGTAGTGGTTGTTGATTATACTCGTGAAACGTTGTACGTTTTTCGCAGATTTTCCTTAGTAAAAAAGTTCAATGTTGAAACAAGGTTATAATAATAATTGAATGTGTAAGACTCCTCAAATGTATTTAGTTATTGGGGATAATTCGT
Source organism: Tetropium fuscum (assembly GCA_964058915.1). Lineage (NCBI taxonomy): Eukaryota > Metazoa > Arthropoda > Insecta > Coleoptera > Cerambycidae > Tetropium > Tetropium fuscum. The sequence goes on from CAXKVY010002359.1 coordinate 39,637, forward strand.
AAAATAGAATTTGGAAGGTGGTTCGTTTTTGTTGGGTGGCGCGAGTTGTTTGTTATCTGTCAAATGGCCAATGCCGGTACCTAGTGGAAGTTTTTCAGTGTAAATTTAAATGTTCTGTGTAAATTTTAAAAGTGTGTTTCTTGTGTTATAAAACACGTGTTAGTAAAAAATATACTTCACTACTTAAGGTAGGTGTCATTTACAATAAAATGCCAGAAAGATATTGGCGATTTTCTAGAAAAAAGTGATAACAAAATAATACCCAGGTGTTTTAAAAAGTAAAATCTAAATTTTTTCCACTATGGCTCTAAATGTTGCGTACCTAATTGCTCAAGCAATTACGAACATACCAGTACTTATGTTTTAGTGTTGTATTTTGCAAAAGATGAGGAACTTAAACAAATATGGATTAAAGCCATTCATAGAGAGTCGTCCTACAAAAAATTCAGTAGTCTGTATTAGGTCTTTTTTTACTAAACACTAAAATCAATATTAACCAAAACTAGTCATATTCTTTCTAATATATTCCTTAATAATTATTCAAAAACAATCAACAATGAAATTGACAGCCAAAATAAGGATAGATCAAACAGAAAATTAATGATATTTCATAGTTAGATCTTCATTTTGCAATCGGTTTTAGTGGAGATAGGGCTACTTGCGAAGCATCCTTAAGAGCCAACGCGTCTATTAGGGTACCTCTATGGTGATGTGGAAACCCTCTTTCAAGTTATTCTATTTTAAGTAAGAGTTTGTTTTGAAATATATTCTGTTTTACTCATAAAAACCTCTGCATATTGTATATTACGTTATGCCGTGACCAGACCCGTATCGTGACGTCACAAATTCTTGTCCCGGCCTGTCTTACGGAGGTCTCGGCTCAAGATATAGTTTGGTTTAAATCCAAAGGCATCCTAGCTTTTTCCTATTTTTTTAACATTTTATGACACAATCCTTAACCGGTATTATGTTTTTTAACTACAAGTGCATAATATTTTGTGATGACCTGTCTATGCAGCAGCGGTATTTGTTATTTGTTCCTTAATTAACCTCACTTTCGTAAGTACCTTATACTCTCATTTCGTATAATTGTCACAATTGGTGTTATGCATTGTAGTCTTCCTGAAGAAGAATCAAAATAGATTGGAGTTTGAAAAGAAAAAAGAGTTCACTTTATTTCTTATCCCCGACTACTGCTATCAGATGAGATGCCCCGAATGGCCAATAATATCCCTAAGGTTCGAATAGCCGCAATTTAAATTGTTTAATATAAGCCATAGGATTTGTTGAAACGGACAGAAGAAAATAAGATATTCCAGATTCCAATTTGTCAATTTCAACAGATATCTTTATTGAATGCCACATTTGTTGGAATTCTTGAAAAAGCTTCCTTTATACTTATAAAGTCACTATGAAATGGTATATATCTAATGTAATATAGTTGTCCCTTTCCTAAACTAGTCCTGAATTAATAATAAATACTGTATTATAATAAAGAATTTCGCAAGGGTTTTTATTTTAAGATCTATTTTATTATATTTACAGCCGCAAATTAGAAATAATAATAATGTAATTTTGATTATGAAACTTTTCCTCCGAATGGTGGAAATGGTAACTAAATAAAACTAAATGAAACTAAACCAAGTATTTAAAACACTTGCTGGACAGATAGTCCAGTCCAAAGACCCCGAAGTAAAGCATAATTGCTCTTCTGAAAACCAATGATATAACACATTATGTATTTTATCTTCAGCATACATAAGAGTGCTCAAAAAATTAATTAAGGGTTAAAATACGTATTTTTTTGCGATTATATCGAGGTCGCGAAAAAGTTTTGAATAAAAGTTATAGATCTTTAAAATCCTCGTTAAAACATATTAACCTTTTTTCTCTAGAATAAAGAGATAACCCGTGATAGATCAAACGTCAGACCCCGAAGTAAAGCAAATTTGAGCTTATGAAAACGAGTATTATATCCATGTGTACATTGACCTCCTGAACACGCCTGTATACAAAATTTTGAGATCAGAATGAATAAAAGGGATGAAAAAAATATTTGCGGTTGACATTTTTACGATTATATCGAAAATTAAAAAAAGTTGTCAGAAAGTGTCGGTTAAAAGTGGTAGTGGTAGAAAAAAACATTGACTATTTTTCTCTAGGATAAATAGATAAGCCTCACTCACGGCTTATCTATTTACCCTAGATTAAAAAAATTAATAATGTTTTTTACGCGGATTTTAAAGATCTACCACTTTTAATCGATATTTTCTCCCAATTTTATTCCCAACAAAAATTTAACAGTAGGTATAGGGTACGCAACGCTCTGAGAATAAACGATTTTTGTGAATCACTGCAATTTGCTCGCTTCATTAATAGACATTTTTTTTTTCTTCTAATTTTCCATTTTGTTTACAACAATTTTAATTTTCCACGATACGATTTGATATGATTTGAGATGTTTATACTATAGAAAAGCTTATCTCATCATTTTCTCTAAAAGTCTTTCTTTATTTCGTTTTTCATCAATTAACATCATGCGTCACGATTGCCACACAAGTGAAACTCGGGCGCCACCACAACCGACATTCGGCCTCGCCACTCCAACTCTTTACGCCGTTCCGTCTACTTCTACGTTCCGTCTACGTCTACTTCTAACGCGTGCATTTACTCAGCCAGGGAATAAATATGAGTGCGGGGAAGTGCGAACATCGCCAGCGAGTGAGTGTATCTTTTAAATCTGCGTCTGTGTCCCGACATTTTAATTTGCAACGTACCACGTGTTTGGCATTTATCGTGCAGTATGAGAACTGGTTAATTAAATTTGTATACACGAAACTGTAAATATAATATCGTCCATAACAATTAGAAAAATTATGTTTATCGCCTGAGGATCGATATTGAAAGCGAAGTGGAGTTAATACGTGCCGACGACGGCGACGTGCCGAATAATAAATAATTTTAATAACTCAGACAACTTTACAAATGATTATTTTAAACAATATTTCTTAAGCAGACATTTCATCAATTCACGTTATAGTCATTAGTAAAATAAATATTTTTTAGGCTCTGCCTCGTGAATTAAAAAAATATTTATTAGCTTTTTGTAGGTACATGTTTTAATTTTCTGGAAATTTCATTAAAAAAAATAAGGTTTGAAAACGTGTTTCTGCAACCCTTTTCAACCTTTTTGATTGCATGCATCGGAATAATATTATCACGGTATGTTATAGCTATAAGGGTTTTTTAAGTTGAAATTGGTATATCTACCAGACCATGATAATTTTGTATTCCATTTTGTTAATATTTAGTTTTATTATTTATAAGAGTTAAATCTAAGAAATTGATATAATTTATTTGTTTTCAATTGTAAATTATATTTTTGGATGGTAACAGTTAAATTTATTTAGGATATAATTTTTATATTCATTGTATATACGAAATTCTATGTAATGAAGTCTACATTGGTCAAACAATGCAACTTCTAGCAGAACGTTTAAAAGGTCACAAATATTCAGCTAATATTACAGCTCTAAAAAACGTTCTAATGAAACAGGTCATAACTTCAACTACGAAAATACTAAAGTTCTTAATAAAGAACAAAATTATAACACACGCCTAATTATGGAATCAATTTAATTTTAAAAAATCCTAATACATGTAATAACAAAAAAGATACAGTCTCTCTACAATCTACTTACCTACATACACTGAGCTCGTAAAGTTTGGAATAAATTCAATTAATCGTTATTGAAGGATTTTCACAGGAAATCCTCGGACACGTCAACTTTATTTTATAAAATGTCACTTTTTTCAGCCATCGATTTTTTTTTGTTTTGTTCGTTTTTGAGCTATGACGTTTTGAGCTATGATCGACAATTTTTTTAAATGACAACCCATATTTTTTTTCACGGATTTCGATAGAGCACATTTTTCTGAGTGCGAATATGTCAAAAACATAGTACCTTTAACATTAAAGTGTTCGAGATATTCGGTTGCAAAGTTTTAAGAATGAATTATATAAGCGATGACCAAATGCTAATCATTTATCAAGAAAGCGCAGGAAAAACAACAGTTTTGACAGTTGTCACAATTTTGAAGTTTTTCCTCGCAAGTTTGTGTTTTAATCAGTTGAATAATATCATTAAGTAAGTTGATTAATCATTATTCCATCATAATTCATTTTATTTAAAAATGGTCCGTCGTTTGAGTGAAAGGGAAAGAATCGAAATTTTGATGATGATCGGTTACGGGGACAGAGCTCGCACACAAGTAGAAGTTTGCCGTTTATTTAACAACAAATATCCAAACAGAGAACCAATTACACAGTCCACCGTTAGCAAAATAGAACAAAAGTTTTTAGAAGTGGGTCATACGAGAGATCGCCCTAGAACGGGTCGTCCACCAGTGCAACAAGATGTTAAATTGAATGTTCTACCAGAGCTTCAAGAAAATCCCCATTTACCCACCCGCCAAGTGGCGGCAAACAACGGAATAGTTCAAAGCTCCGTCTTGAAATATTTGAAATTGAACAAATGGCATCCGTATAAAGTGGTTTTGGTCCAAGAGTTAAACGAAGATGATCCTGACCGTAGGTTACAGTTTTGCCAAACCATGTTGCAACGCCTGATTGATGACGACGGATTTTTACGCAATATTGTTTTTTCTGATGAGGCTACCTTTTATCTCGACGGCACAGTTAACCGGCAAAACTGTAGATATTGGTCTCCTGAAAATCCACACTGGAAAATGGAAACTCGTAGTCAGTTTCCACAAAAAGTTAACGTTTGGGCTGGTATTGTAGGTAATCGTATTTTGGGCCCATTTTTCTTTGAAGGCGTATTAACAGGTGAAATATATTTAGAATTTTTAAGAGACGACTTAGTCCCTGCACTTGCGGTACTTTACCCAAATGACGTAGATCCAGATCTGCCCCATCACACGATATGGTACCAACAAGACGGTGCACCACCCCATTTTGCAGTGATCGTTCGCGATTATTTAAACCATGTATTTCCTAACCATTGGATTGGTCGCAGGGAAACTATCGAATGGCCCCCTAGATCTCCAGATCTCACTCCCCTAGACTACTTTTTATGGGGCTATTTAAAGAGCAAAGTCTATTTCAATAGACCAAATACCATCGAAGAATTAAAGGACAGAATTCGCAATGAAATTCGAACCATTCAACCCGATACTGTTGGTAAGGTTCTGCAGGAGTTTCAGTGGCGGATGGGATATTGCCAGGAAGTGAATGGAGGTCACTTTGAAAATTTACTCTGATTTTATTTTTTACTTTAATTATTTATCATTTATTTGTTAAAATATTTTTTTATGTTTAAATTGTTGTTAAAAAATTAAACAGATTACTCCCAAATCTTTCAAAATGTTCGATAAGCTACCAAAATAAATAATATTACTCCTTAAGCTTTTAAAATGTAATAAGCTATAAGCTATTAGAATCAATAAGCTATTAAAAATCTTGATCCGCCCGATAGCTTATGCATGGTGCCATGGTACATTTTATAAACTTTGCAACCGAATATCTCGAAAACTTTAATGTTAAAGGTACTATGTTTTTGACATATTCGCACTCAGAAAAATGTGCTCTATCGAAATCCGTGAAAAAAAAAATGGGTTGTCATTTAAAAAAATTGTCGCTGACGTCATAGCTCAAAAACGAACAAAACAAAAAAAAAATCGATGGCTGAAAAAAGTGACATTTTATAAAATAAAGTTGACGTGTCCGAGGATTTCCTGTGAAAATCCTTCAATAACGATTAATTGAATTTATTCCAAACTTTACGAGCTCAGTGTATATACGTACTTACTATAAATATACATCTACATAATACTAACAATACTAAAATTAGAGGTTCATAGGATTTCTTGACTGCGCTTCCCTATGATACTAATCGAACAGTCTAGCAACCTTAAAAATTAACTAAAACTGTCATTTTTGCCTATGTCAATTGTGTTATAAAATAAAATAAATCAATCTTTTGAAAAAGGCCCAAAAAGCGACCGAAACGTTGAGATTTTATAATCAGTCGTTTAATGTTGAATTTAGACCACTAAATATTTCTCAGTTCAACGAATCAACTTTCGATAATAGCAAATAACGCTTTTAAACTCTAAAATTAGGTAAATGGCAACTACCGATTCTTCAATATGCTGATACCTAAACGGCCGTAAAATCCTCGTCTGTGCGTTCGGCACATTGAAATTGCGACCCCGGCACTAAGCACTAAGAGCATCATTGGTGAATCCTGATGCACGGACCTGAGTTTAATCAATAGGAAATGGAGAAGAAATTATCCGATTACAGACTCAAACAATCTCGCAGCGAATTCACGTACGTGAATATATTTTGTTTCTTTTTATTTCTGCAAAATGCCGAAGAACTATTTGGCGCATTCTTGTATTTATTTAACGCTTTAGCATCCCCGTGGAACAGTATTTTATTAGCAGCTTATACGTGGCAAGGAAAATCCACCGAGAAGTTCAATCTATGTTGTGTATCTGTGCTTAAATTTTATATCGCTTATTTTTCTGCTCCAATTCACCAAAATATTATCAAATAACATATGAATCAAAACATCAGAAAAACCGAATGTTGAATCCGTTTTGCATATTTGTCAATAATAATGATGAAAATCGTAACTCCCAATTAATTTATTATTTTACCAATTTTCTAAGAGACATTATTTGTTGTGGTATTAATAAATACTAATTATTTAGATTTTATTTTTTGAGGAATTTAAATGGATGATTTCTTATTCTACAAATGTTAAAGAAAAAAATATATTTGAAAAATTCTGATGATGCCAAATGCGAAAAATGATGTCACATGCGAAAAATCTAAAGCGATTCTTTATTCTTATTTTATCGACATTTCTCTTCCAAGAAGTAAAACACAATTTCATATACATGTTATATCATTAATACATAGATATGACACCTAACGATATTTTTTTGTTGTGGATTATACAGGGTGATCTAATTATTACAACTGTAATATTTCATTACTTGAGTTCAAGACGTTGGTTAATTCATCTTTTTGTCTTAACCACTTTATCAGTCGAAATGAAACTGTACACACTAATAACCTATATCCCAGGAACTAAATCCCACAATAAATATTTCAAATATACAGGGCAATTAAAAAGATACCGTCTATACCGGGTACATCACGGTGAGTGGCCTATTAGACGTTTCTAGGAAATCACATATATTTTGGAACTGATAATTTTCACACAGTGGTCTTCAGAGGTGCTCTATTCGCCACTTCCGGTTATACCGAAAGTCCGTAACAAGTTCCTTATTTTATATGGCATGCTATATTTTTTATGCCAGATTCGAATTCTACTCGTTATTTTAAGGTAACTTTTAATACTATTCCCTATCCCTAAAACCAATAGTTTTTGAGATATTTCGATTTTAATAAAATCTTACGCGAAAACAACCCGTACATTAGAAATTAATAACTTTCGCTATGGTAACTTTCAAGAACCAATTCTTGTTCCACATACTAAAAAGACATGGAGCTTATGTATGTATAAACTACAAATGCTCCAACATACACAGGGTGTCGAATAACTGATGTCAAACTTTCTCCATGGATAAAAATTCCATTCTCCATGGATAAAAAATAAGTTGAAATAATCTGCATTGGAGTAATGATTTTGCATATTAACTGACCACTAACAACAATAATACGTTGACACTTACAGAATAATTTGGAATGACCATAATTTTTTGTATTCCATGGCACACTGCACTCGATGTTAATTTTAGTTCAACAATATTTTTAAATATCTCTAAATAACTCAAGAAGCGTCCAATTTAGCTATAGCAAACTACATATGGGTCGAAAGGTAATCAAAAAAGGAAGCGAATTGGATTATAAAATACAGTATGTCCCATTTAAAATAAGACACTTATTGAAGGTCGATGTAGTCAAAGTGTGACATCAGTTATTGGACACCTTGTGTATTTTGGAGCATTTGTAGTTGATACATACATAAGTTCCATGTCTTTTCAGTATGTGGAACAAAAATTGGTTCTTGAAAGTTACCATAGCGAAAGTTATTAATTTCTAATGTACGGGTTGTTTTCGCATAAGATTTTATTAAAATCGAAATATCTCAAAAACTATTGGTTTTAGGGATAGGGAATTTTAAGTTACCTTAAAAAAAACATTGGCCTCAGTATACTAATTCGTATCAATAAAAATATCAGCTTAATAGGCAATATTGCTTTCCATATATATTGATAGTGTTATGCGTCAAATACCGTCATATAAAAATCGATGGAAAAGTATATTTTTGCATGATCATTAAATATTGAACCGGCGTTACGCCATGCCAATTTGTCTTTCATATTTGTTCAAGTAATGAGAATATCCTCGTTTGAAGTTCCTCTCTACTATACTTGCATTTACTCCTTGCATTTGAAATGTTTCTTTCTATATTATTATGTATTTTTATAGCTCATGAAATACGATTACGCGCGACGTCAAGGTTTTGTTAACTAATTCGATGAAACAAGTGACTGCAGTACATGGCAAAGTTATAGAAATTTCGTACTAAAAGAAGATGATAAAATATGGGTATTCGACGATCTAATTCAAATAGCTACACAACCTTTCCATTATTAATATAGTTCGTAAAAATTTTCAGAACTGATTTTACACATCTATACAATATACATCGTATTTTTATAGTTCACAATGAACTAAATCAAATATGTCCATAAAAATAAATAATTAAAAATTATTCCATAATGTTCTTTCAGATACTTAATTTGGATTCAAAAAAGGGCATAGCTCCGCAAAACAGCTGTATTAAACATTACTGACTCTATTCTAAAAGAGATGGATAATGTACTTTACTGGTGTAAGGAAAATATAATTTACTGGTGTTGCTGGACTACTCAAAGACATTTGATACTCTTGTAGTTTGATCTGATATTGGGTGATATGGGTTTGAATAACAGTGCTGTATCTTTTTTTCAAAACTGTATGGTGACATGGTCACAGAAAGTTAAGCTTAGAGGGCAAATTTCTGATTTCACTAATATTTCTCGAGGATCAGTCCTTGGTACAATTTTATATACCATTTACACATCCATGATACTAAAATTTATTAAAAATTGTAAAATACTGATGTATGCAGAGGACACTCGAGAATTTTTTTCATTTCCACATAACCAGATTATTCAAAGCTGCAATATTATCTAAATGAAATAATAAAAATGAAATAGCACTGATTCAAAGTAATGGATCTCAACTGCCTTTCAAAATGGAAAGAAAAAATCTAGGTTTAATGCTGAATACATCATTAAGATTTGAAAAATATATCTCGCTGTGTATAAGAAAAGCCATAGTAAGATTAAAAGGTTTATACAACTCTAAACACATATTATACAATAAATTAAAAATAATGCTTTGACTTATTAGTGCTGTCAGTTGTCAATTATTGCGATACTGTATATAGCCCATGTTTATCCGCCGCCTCCATGCAACGGATCAAAAAAATTCAAAATCGCTGCCCTCGTTTTATCTATGGAATCAGAAGACGCAGCCGAATCAGTTACAAGTTAAGTGAGTGTAAATGGTTAAATATGAAACTGACTATGAGACTGATATGAGACTAATATTACACTATGCATCGCTCTACTATATAATTATCAAATATAAGAAATCAAAACAGGTCACATGGGTTCAACTCAAACAGGTATAAAGTTTCCATAATACGGATACATTAATTGAGGATTTTCATTTTTAATGAGCCTCTATTATTTTCTTTCATTTCTAAATTGACTATAGCTAAATTCTTTTGGCGATGTTTCAGATTTCTTAAAAACTATATAACAGGTGAACCTTTAAATTGGAATACATAGGCATTCAATTAATGAAACAGATAATATAAGTTATTTAAATTAGCCTTTATTAACAGCGACTCACGGTATTTTGTATATTTGTGCTCTTCTACGTGTTCGTATTTTCAGATGAAAGATACGTTTTGGTCCCCTATTGCTTGTACTACTGATATATGCTAAATATTATGTATCAGTTCTCTTGTTTATGCTTGTGTTTTATATCTATACCCTGGGGTTACTTATTTTATTTTTGGAATTGGTATAAACCATATAGGGACTGATCCACTTTATAGCGCGAAACAAGAAATAACTTAGTTTTTAGCTGTAGGATTGTGTTATTCCTAAAACCTTATTATGACAGATATTAATGCTAAATTGTGTAACTATTTATAAAAGTTACACAATTAATATGTTGAATGGATGATATGATTTAATAATATTGAACTTGCAAAATAGTCGTTGAATATTCTTATATAAGACTATAAGAATAAGCAACTTATTCATTCATATTAATTGAACATTACGCATTTTATATTTAAATGTAATAAGAAAAATAACAACAAAATTATTAAAATTCGTTGTCCGAAATACACGCGCCATGTATTTTTTTATTAAATTGAACGTCGTTACCCCCACCATTGTCCTGCAAATTAATTAATATCGATGAGTTAGATATTTATAGACAGTTAGTTATCGATAGATAGAGAGTTTTCGGTAGATTCCTATCGATATGTAGCGATTTCGGCCTGTGCATATGATGATGTATGTTTTCTTCTTTAAACCATTCCAGTCTACTCCTCGACCAATTTTTTTTAATCATCTGAATATCTGATATTAATACATAAATTTGACATTAGGTTCTTGTTTAACAAAAATGTGGCATTAACAGAACACATTATTGGAATGACATATCATTAATATATATTATGAACATCACAGGATGAAGAACATACCCCTGCGGTACTTCATAATTGAAATTTACAAGTTGAGCCATATCATCTTTGAATTGTACACATTGTTGACGTCTCGCAGTTGTCCAAGGTATAGGACAATATACAAAAATAAGATTTCTAAATTACAATGCAAGATGATTTTTCAAAAATTCCGTTAGTGCGCTTCTTTAAAGACACGTAATATTAACATTTCGAGCGTGGTATTACATCATATTGGTATACCTAAAATTATATATACACTTAAAATTATCTTAATCGTTGCAAGAAGTATTTATTCCATGTAATAAAAAATATAATAATATAATATTTTAAATATAATATTTGCACGTACAGATAAAAGTCCTTATAATAATAATATTTAATACTGAAAAACAATTATTTTAACAACAATTTACAAAATCAGTCTCACACTTCAATGAATTAATAAAAATTACCCGCTACACCGTTTTTTTCTCAATATAGTAACGTCTAATCTGGAAGAAAGGCACATACATTCCATTGCGAATTAATTTTTCATTGTAATCATCACCTTCTGCCTCGCCATTAAGGAAGCTGAAACTTCCAATATCTCTCTTTGCTCGGTATACTTTTCCGTCATAATATAACTCCTCTTTCTTGTCACCATTTTTTCGTGCCTGGTTACCCACAGTTTGTTTTATTCGAATTTCTTTGTCAGGGTCGTCGGAAATTGTTGATCTTTGCACAAGGGTAACTATTGGAGCGTCCTGGTGATAGGTCCCGGCAAATTGATGTCGTTTTTCTTCGTCTGCGTTCACTATTTTGCTTTCCAAAGGCAAACTTGTAATTCTGCATACTGCACCAATAAGTAAGACAAATAATAACTCATACATGTTATTGGGAGTTGAAACAGTTTTGACTCACTTAATTGCTGTTGCAGGTATATATTTAATGTTTGCGATTCCTCGAGCGGTTCGCATTTATACTTGAACTACTAATTATCCTAATTCATACTAAGAGTATGACGTTATTTCAAAGGTGTTAAACGACGAACAACGTAGTTTACGCCAGTTGATCAACTAGCACTATACATAATTGCTGTAGAAATGGCAAATATAGAAAATGTATTTTTAGTCGGTTTAACTAAATATGTACCCATGTGGTTGTAAATAGCATAAGGTTATATTTATGTGATAGAACAACAGTGTTTAGAACAGTACTCTCAAAATATAGTATGCATGTTTCAGCAATAGGTAATTTGAGGTATACACACAAAATCATATTAACACGTTGAGTGCCATCGTCCAGTATACTGGACGGTGGAATTATTTAAATATAGCCCGCGTCCAGTTAACTGGACGACTTCATATGGAGCTTGCTTCATATGGAGCAATGCTCTATAAGCATGTATGTACTTTGGGCCACAGGATTCGTTTGAAATGTTACTACGGCTTATAGTTTAGAATTAAAACAATCGTTTTGCTTATCTTGATCAGATGATGGCTTTTTACAATACACCGCGGGAACCGTAAGTTGGTACCGAAAAATATTTTTTCACCTGATAGATCTATGTCTATGGAATTCCTGTTACATCTATAATTATCACCAGAATAAAACTATTCGACTTCTCAACTTCCGACAACCAGTAAACGAAGCGGCAAATAAGGATACCTTTTATTGTTTAGAACCGAATCCAACTGAAAAGAACAAAAACACAATGAAATGATGCCGTCAATGTACAAAAAAATATATTATTGCCCAGTGTGTACAGAAACTAGGCCTTTGTGCCCTTGATTCTATGACTGGCATGCAATTTTTTTTTAGAAAATATCAGGGTATACTTGTTTCATGTTCAATAAACTAAAACCATAGTTCAATAAACTAAAACCATAGTTCCCGTTCTTCGTTAGAAAAATAAGAATCTGGTTTATATACGTCCAGTTTACTGGACAGCGGGCTCTATAAAGTAAAACAGCTTGAATAGCCCTATATCCAATTTAGTGGACATCTTTCAATAACCTTGACAACTGTCAAATTATATTTTCAAGGCTAGAAATTACCTTCCTGTATTATTAAAATCAGTAATCAACACTTCTAATCAACTAAACTAATCAAAGGTTCACTTTTGTTTTTGCGGTAGGTTTTCCCAAATTTCTTGTGGCACTCAAAGTGTTAATAATAATCTATATTAATATTATAAAGAGGAAATATTTGATTGTTTGTTTGCATTGAGGCTCCGAAACTACTGGACCGATTTGAAAAATTCTTTCACCATTGGGAAGCTACACTATCCCCGGGTGACATAGGCTATATTATATTTTCAAAAAATTAGGGATCCTTACTAACACTTCAATAATGTAATAAGGTGTAAAAAAATGACCTACAAAATTGCTCACATGCTGCGAAGACTATTGATGACAGAACAAAATAATGTACTACGACTTTGCAGGACACATCATTATCTAGAAAAAGTGTGGCGACAGCATATCTGTAACTACTATAATAATTATGTCTCAATAAGTGTTCTTTTATTTTAAAAATTTAATTGTAATGCCGCTGCTAGAAAAGGCTCTTTATTGGTATTAATCCTTATCAAAATAAATTACCGGCATATTCACGACTGCTTCAATACCTCTATATAACTTTTTGAATTATTCAATTCGGACATTCCATTCGAAAGATAATTATCACGAGTTTGAAAATGTAAGTATTAGAAAAAAGTCTTGTGGTCGCCGCTCACCCAGCTCGGCTAGCTAGGCAGCACCATAATATGCGATGCAGGTGTCACTGGGGTACGGGAGAGGAGTCAATGTCAAGAAATAAAGTCACGCGGTCGGCTCCCTACGTGTGCGGAATCGAATAATTTTCGAGTGAAAATATTTTGAATTAGCTTTATATTCGTTTAGTAGGTAATTAAACCCAACAAAGAAGTTCTTTTTAAACTAAACAGAATTTCTTTTCGGAACTAAACCCATTTTTGAAGTGAAAACTTCTTTAGGCGCGCTCTGCACTTTTCGCGTTCTCCATTTTTATTTTTGTGGGTTTTTAACGCATCAGGCTTCAAACGTGACGATTATCGCTTAGCAACGCTCAGTCGATTATCGCCTAGCAACGAGCTAGGTCACCTGTACCCCTTAATCGAAGCTCCTGCTAATAGATCCTGCTAAGAGAAAAAGCGCGCTTTTAAAGCATTTCGAAGACCCTTTTGTGGTAGAAACAGTGTATACAACCTCCTTCCCCGGCAAATCCGTTAAAAAAAAAGCAAAATCAAAAAATTTTGACGTACATGTCAGTTTCTGACACGGGACCACGGTGAAGAACAGGAGGTGTAGGCACGGGTGGGTCGGAAGTGAAGCCAAATGCTTCCCATGTACGGCGCGCGGAGTGTGCGATAGAGAAAGGAGATGGAGGCACAGCGCGCTAGCCATGGCAATGGGTTCATGTATTTTAAAATCGCACCAAAGCAATGTTCTTGGGCTAAAAACTGTGGGAATTTGAATAAATAATGAGAAAAAAAATCAGTATACGGTTTGTTTTTTTATTATGAAACAGAAATTAATCACATATGAAAGAGTCTAAATTTAAAATAGAAGCTATTCTAATAATAGCTTATAATAGAATTTTTTAATAATTCTAATTCTAAAAAAATTGTTCTAATGTCTCTTCAAAAAAATTCACCGAACTTATGTGTCTGAACAGGACCTCTTCTAATTGTAGGAATAAATGAAATTCTTTGTCACTTCCATAAGTTAAACCTCCTTTCGATTTTATAGCTACAAGAAGAGCTTCTTCGGGAATAACGGAAGAATTTTTGTCGCCAAGGTGTCGGCGGCACAAGTCGCAGTTCGATAGCTTACTTACTTTCTTACATATGAAGCCTGTTACTTAATATATTACACAATTTGTAGTTTCGTCGCAGGATTTATCCAATGGGATATTTTCCCACTGATCAGAATCTGTAATAGTATTTAATTTAGCAGCTATGGCAATCAAATGGATTTTTCTGTTGACGATATCTCCAGTGAAAGTATTTTTGAAATCATCGAATATTGGTACAGTTGCCATATTTCGGAGGTTTCAATAATTTCTAAACACTTAGCATCATGCAGAGTACTTAGCATCTTGTAAAAGCATGATAAGAGCAGCAAAACAATTGCCCCCACTTGTTGGGGCAATTTTTTACTGTCACTTCTCAAACAAAAATTGCTAACTCTTCCACAACAGATACCACAAGTTCTGAGAGTGAACTAGAATCAACGATAAAATTTAAAACCAAAAAGGGCTACATTTTGCAGAGTAATTAATTTGATCACACACCTGTAGGTGGCTACCTTTATGTTGAAATCTGTAGATAGGTACTAATATAGCCAACTGAAATAACTGTTTGACATAATTTATAATAAATAATAAAGTTTCAATGTTGTGTATTTTGTTAATAAAGAGTTAAGTTGCAATGTTGCAAAAATAGTTAAGTTGCATTAAAATATTTAGGTCTAGAAATAACTAGTAATAAGACGTTCTGGAATTTTGTTGCGGTACTAGGATCATAATGAACTTATTTACGTTACCATAATAAAATGACATAATGGTGACATTATGACATGCAAGCAGATAAAGTATTGCATGTATGCGAAATCGCATATGTCCACAGTAATAAAACTGTTGCATCCAACGAAGTGAAGAGCTAGTCCCACAAAAACTACCCGGTGATACGTGACCGAACGGGAACACGACAAAAATTCGATAACTCTGATAATATATTACGGCAATTTTAAATAATATGACGGGTTTGAGTGATATTCAACCTGCGCTATAAACCTCTCATTCCGTATACGTGTAAATTTAATTCCATTATTGGTAAATTTATGTGGTGGTGCTGAAAGAGCGTCAGTGGGTGGTGTTGTCCCCTTTACCCCATTAGCCGTGTTAGGTGGCAATGAGCCGTGACACGTAATGACCCTTGACATGTGCCCTCCCGCACCACTACACCGCACTGACGTCCCAGCGACCAGCACTCTGTATGTGAAATTTGGTCACGGATTGTAACGTAGGAAAGCGCAGTACATTTTTAATACGTCTTTATAGTTGCTGTTGTAATTAAAACATGTTGTGACACAGTTCGCTTATTATCTGGGTACCATTACAAAAATGAGTACATTCATCTGGATTGGTCGGAAATTACAGTCTAATAATCTGCCAGTGATGCTAACTTGCTTAGCACTGGCGACGGTGACGAGTTTCCTTTAAGACCAAAACACTTATACCTCGTTCAGCGCGTTCCGCCACCCAAATTCGAATCATCAGGAGACGATTAAAACTATTCTTAAACTAAGAAACTACATAACCATTTTTTTAATGGTTCTGTGAATGTGCGACAAAACTTGTCACTGTTCAACCAATGCGTCAAGTAATAACCCAAACTATGGGTAAAAAAAATGGGTTCTATCAATAACCCCTCTAATAAGGACAAAGTGCTTACTTTAAATATCATGGTGACGTCACGCTCTGGTGGCTTAACCCAGATGGAGGCTAATATACTCTCTAAGCTAATTCAATAGGCTTGTCTAGGTCGGACGAATCGGCGGTGCCAGCATGTGTTCCAGTGCGACGCTTCTCTGCCTATATGTTGTACTGTATTTAGAATGTAAACAAAAAAAAGTAGCTTTCTCATTAGTCAATTATCAAACCAAATTGGCCGCAAAAAGTCATTAAGAAGCAAACAACTAACAACTCTCGTGCCAATTGTAATTTGGCAACCCTGTTAACGATGTTTTGTTTTGGGTTTTAGTATAGGACGCCGCCACGCGCTAATAACAACACCTCTAGAAGGGTCATTTTGCCGTAATATCTTTGTTTAGTTTGATCTTTTTTTTGGACTATTTCAGACATACCTACCTAAATAACTACATACAGCCCGTAATAACATAAGTATCTCGTAGGCCTCCGGATGGTGACGTCACGAGGCAGCATTTTTTCCTTGTATTAGAGGTGTTGTTGGTTCTATTCGCAAAAGGTCGGGAAGAAATAAAATTTGGTGGGGTGGTAGGCATCGGTCCCGTGTAGTACACCTGACTTTGATTTTTTTTCTGAAAGAGCAATGTTTTCTGAGTCTGCAGATGCCCGATTTGCTACATTTGGTAGTGTATAATTTTTTTAACCGCGCCCCTACATACTCCGATATGGGCAATTTTTAATTATCATTATCTACGGTCAATATTTCCTTATTACTGTTGACCTAGGCACCAAATTTATTATTTTTGTGAGTGCATGTAAAAGAAAATATCATTTTTAACTCATTTCCACACCACCCTTGAGAAAAAAAATATGACGGCGATGTTGTGTCTTAATTCGCGATGAAATTCTGATTTTGTTAAAAATTGCAAATAACCCCCATTTTGGCGCCCCCTAGAGCGGAAACTATTAATCGCACACGAAAAATTGAAAAATTGCAAGTGAAAAATTGTGCACAATTTTTTTCTCTACATTTTTTATTTGAACTTATTTTCGATAGCACTTACCACAACGGCGCTATTTCCCGATAAGCGTCGCGACCGAATAAAAACCCGCGACTGCTTGGACTATATCGAGTAGAGCGGACTTTATCGGATATGTCCTTTGGCCCTCATTATTTTATGAAATATGGTTTTGTCAAACGCACCTTTTATATCTATGAAGACATCCTTGGATTTCACAATACGACTTACTGACTTACATGAAAGGCAGTATCGGTGGATCTTCATAGTGTGTATGCATGTTGGCTGGGATGCACAGGATTGTTAGTCAATATTACATCCCTTAGATATCGCTCACATAATTTCTCCATTGTTTTTAGAAGAAATGAAGTTAGACTAATAGGATGGTATGCTTTGGGGGTGGAATGATCCATACTTCCTACTATTGGTATGAACAATACTTTTACTTCTCTCCATGTCTTTGGGATATAAAGATATGTAAATATATAAACACCTCAACCACATGTGGCAATAGATTATCCAGGCCCACTGGGTTGGGTGGGCCTTCAATACCTGGTGATGTAAATGGGGAGGAGCTCATTTCAGATTTAAGATTTGCCAGATTTGCCCATTCCTTCCGATCTGTTGTGATAGATTCAGGGAAATGAGTTTGTATAAGCAGCTCTAGGCTTTAGCAAAAGTTGTTGGTACCGAGTACCATCAATCATTTTCAGTATACCTATATCATGCTTTTAATCTTTGGCGAGAATTTTACGGCGAGAATTTTAGCTTGGCAGCCTGTGAGTGGTCTCTAATTTCCCCATAGTTTGTTTTTCTCTCACAAGTTTTATAAACTAACTCAGATGGGTCTTGTATTGTCCAGTCTGATTCAAGCTTTGTCAGTTTTGCTTTGTTGAAAGATGTCCTCGTCCTCTTCTTCAGATCCTACAGGCTCCGGCCGCACCATTAGGTAGCTTCGTCTTGGAGTCTCCGTATATTCCTCTGTTCTGTCACTATAACAGAGCACGACAACTTTTTTCACGTTCTTCCTGAGATGACTGCGATATTGACCTTTGTCCGTTTCACAGGAAAATTTGGTCTTTGTCGAAATGGGTTCTTTGGTGCTTTAACAAATTAATTTCAAAGTTAATCCACCGATGGTTTGCCATTGTAACAATGTCAGGCACATGCCAGTTTCGGATTGAAATGGATATTTTATGTAGTATTGTTATGTCTATTATAGTTTGACTTCTAGAGTTAACTACTGTCAGTGTGCAACCTCTGTTCATTTTTATATTTACATTACTACGGTTAATATAGTCACTTATACCATTAGCATAAGTTACTTACCTCTTGCATTGTTGTCTATGCTGCCCCAGGTCACAGCCCCCAATCATTCAATCAATTCCCAATTTTGGAGGTGGCAGTATTCCAGCAATATCTTGTGTGGCACTATAACATGAATTTTTGGTGTAGTCTATACAATGGTACGGTGGTAGGGTTGGATACATGTAACCTATTATCTAACACTTAAGTGGTCATTCTTGGTAACGGGATTCTACTAGAAACCCATCACCCTAAGGCTTGCTAGAAACTTTCTAGTAAGTTTTTTATAAAGACCATTACTAAATAGGTTGTCTACCCGTTCATAATAGTGCGTTTTATCTAACATAATCTTATTACCTTGCATACAAATAGTGTGACAAGCACTGTAGTATCTGTAAGCACTTCCTGTACAGATATTTGATTTCTAAATCCGGCCATTCTTGTTTTGCAGATGAAGCAACTTTATTTGAAATATTGGAACAATTTGGAATTTTAACTTGAATGAAACCGGGCAAAGCAGAATGACATTTACATGACTTTAGACACCAAATATCTGAACCTCATAATCTAATTTTAGTACTAAATTTATGATAGCAATTCAGTATCGTTGACCGGAAGTCATATTGATCCTGGAGAGGTTTGGAACCTTTTATATTATTTTACTTGCTTAGCGAAATGCGCCTCGTTTACAGTGTTTGCTAAAGATACCTAAATTCATTATAGTAAGACAAATATTATGCTACTATAATCTATTTTAAAATGCAAGAGAGTAATTAAAGCTCATTAAATATATATGCAGTCCGGGTGTCTATATGTGATTCGCTTCAAAACGCTCATACTTGTATATTTGAATATATACTGAAACGAATCATTTATACGAATCCGGACGAAATTTGTGAGGATTTGTATTTTGAATGAGGTTGTACTACTCTCTTTCTTTTCTAAATATACTGTAACTAATGACATGTTAATTTAAAAATTTGCATGCATAAATGGTGGAGATGATTTCATTATAATTCTAATAATTACCTCCAGGAAGAATACACCCAAGTAATTATAATTAAAGCTGACTTGCACTTGATTCCACAATCTAAATCATTTTCTCACTGTTTGAAAAACATTTAAATATTTAACTTTTCCTCGCCGCAATAAATACGGTGGGAAAATAGAGGCGATAAAGGTCTGTAAATAAAAGATAGAACTGATGTTGGCAGTTTATTTAAAAAAGGAATGTAAATTAAAAGCTTTCGTGTGTTTTATACTACAAACACAGACTTGGAATTTGATGCCGTTAATATTATCTTGATAGATACCTATAATTTTTTTGAATGTACTATACTAATTGGTGTGGATTTAACATTTCGTAGTCTACATCTACAATAAGATACTTTTTTTAATATGAAAACAAAGTGAAAATATTGGTTGAAAATACAGCGTAAATACATTATAATTTTTAGGTAATTGGTGCTCCGGTTATATTTTTAGTAGCGGAACCCATCTAAAATACATTACGTGAATATAATACTTATTTACGTAGCCAGTTATGAAGAGACTGGTTTTATTTGAGGAGTATAATATTGCTTGCAAATTACATGATTACATCACATGATTTCGAAAATGGCTTACAAATGACAGGAGGTACAGGAGGTAAATAAAATTAAGTACTCTTTTCATAACGTGTTAAGTATAAAATTTTATCTAATCCTACCTTAAAATAGAAATCAAAATAAAAATCAGTTGCGTACAAAAATCATTTCAAACGTTATGTTATGAAAAATGTGACTTTTGGTAAAGTCAAAAATATCATAACGGCGTTAGATAATAGCTAGTTATGCAAGGAGTTGGGAAAAGTACTATTTCGTGTAACGAGTGTAATTTCACATAAAAATAATTGTTATTTTCATGCAAGATAGATTTCTTAATTTTTTTCCAAAGAAAACTAAAAAATGCTGTAATTTGTCTATGTTGGCCGATTCCGATTTTCCGATCCGATTTTTAAGAGATTGTTTAAACGAGCATATCTTTGAAAACAATGAATTCACGGATTTAGTACCAAGGACCTTTTTTGTAGGAAATTTAATTCTCTATAAAAAGCTTCATTCGGATTTTTTTTTAAATTTCTACCAGCTAATCATGTTTGAGTAAAAACGTCGTTTTTCCCATATTAATTAAGTGGGAAACAAACTCGCTTTGCGCCGTTTACAGGTATGATCTAGGAAACTGAAATTTTAGGAGACATTTTTTTAGGTCCAATGCTAAAACTTTAGTCAATGGAACCGTAGAAAAAAAACATTATACATATATTACATGATTTAATACATTTAACAACCAGATAATCAACATGTCATTGCCAAAAATTCATGAAAAATCTGTTCCATTATTGTAAAACCGTAAACTAAATAAGTATAATGCTACCAATAAAGACGGTAAAAAATATTTCCCGTAGTTGTTGCCAGTTATGAAGAGACTGGTTTTATTTGAGGAATATAATATTGCTTGCAAATTACATGATTACATCACATGATTTCGAAAATTGCTTGCCAATGACAGGAGGTACAGGAGGTAAATAAAATTAAGTACTCTTTTGATGATTGCATTTTTTATATAGGTACATATGATGGGGATACTCAAGCCGTCCTCATATACCTTTTAACGGTTTACGTATTATCAGTAAATTCATATGTTGGTAGTATACCAGTAGATACAGATTTCGTAATAATTTTTATTGGAAACAACGTTCGTAATATTTCCAGAATATTGGAGGTACTCTTCAAATATCCTTTTAAGAGCAAATTTATATTTTCAAACTTTTATATTTCAGTGAATTTTCTTTGCTTTCCAAATTTGATATATATATATGTGTAGCTATAATATGTATGTATGTATGTATACGTGGAACATTGTACATGTTAATGTTAACTTTTCCGGTTTTACTCGTGTTATTATGTCGTTTATTTATCTGACAATTTAGTTTGAGCTACAATTACTAGTTATGCGTTTTAATAGAATACAATTTCGTTTTTATTCCGCTGCTAATTTGATTTTATTGTTATTTGAATTAGGTGAGCTTATTAAAATAACAATAAACAATTGGATAACTGGCAAAATCAGATATTACTATAAACTGGCATATTAACCATTACCGATACAATTTATTGTTGTAATATACGAATAGTGCTGCATATTTGTAAAATTATATATATATATATATATATATATATATATATATATATATATATATATATATATATATATATATATATATATATATATATATATATATATATATATATATATATATATATATATATATATATATATTATTTTTATGTTCTTTGCTATTCATATTTGTTTGTTGCGAAATTTAGAGATTAAGATTAAGAAATCTTGGGTTTGTAGCAATTCATTACATAGAGAAATAAGCAAATAGTGAATTAATAATAAGGAAGACACACTTACTAGTTGCATATCTGGACATATATACGGAAACGAACCACTTAGAAGTTGTACAAGTTCTTTCACCTTCATTAAGGATCTTCAGAGTGATGTACGATGATGTTGATATATAAATTTTGTGTTTCTGAATGTATACCGTAGAAGATGACCGATGAAAAATAGAGTAGGAGACAAAAACTTTATTTAATTGTTATGATATTTAGTTACTTCACCTAGATACATCGATTTTCTGTAATGTTTTGAAACTCTTCTGACTTTTCTAGTTTTTGTTTTGTTTATTCATTCGCGTCCCTTGAAATTCTCTGAATTTATACTCAATGCAACATTTCGGAGAATTAAAATAATTAAAGATTAAATACAGTTTTTAATCTTTAATTATTTTAATTCTCCGAAATGTTGTCTCGAGTATAAATTCAGAGAATTTGAACCAGATTTACCAGTTGAAAAAACAAATATTTGTTACAAGTAGTGTCAATATACGTTACAAGTCAATATTTGTTACAAGTAGTGAAAGACCATCGCCAAAAACATTCTACTTTTAATAAAAAAAAATTTTTAGAAAAACTATTGAACATTTGTTTAAATTCAAAAAGTTCATTAAAGAACATATTTAATTTCACATAAAAATAATTGTTATTTTCATGCAAGATAGATTTCTTAATTTTTTTCCAATGAAAACTAAAAAATGCTGTAATTTGTCTATGTTGGCCGATTCCGATTTTCCGATCCGATTTTTAAGAGATTGTTTAAACGAGCATATCTTTGAAAACAATGAATTCACGGATTTAGTACCAAGGACCTTTTTTGTAGGAAATTTAATTCTCTATAAAAAACTTCATTCGGATTTTTTTTAAATTTCTACCAGCTAATCATGTTTGAGTAAAAACGTCGTTTTTCCCATATTAATTAAGTGGGAAACAAACTCGCTTTGCGCCGTTCACAGGTATGATCTAGGAAACTGAAATTTTAGGAGACATTTTTTTAGGTCCAATGCTAAAACTTTAGCCGATGGAACCGTAGAAAAAAAACATTATACATATATTACATGATTTAATACATTTAACAACCAGATAATCAACATGTCATTGCTAAAAATTCATGAAAAACCTGTGCCATTATTGTAAAACCTTAAACTAAATAAGTATAACGTTACCAATAAAGACGGTAAAAAATATTTCCCGTAGTTGTTGATTTCCGGCCTACATAGACATTGTTAAGTATTCAAGACATCGCCAGTTGTTTGCCAGACAAGGCTCGTTACTGTCAGTGTTTAGCACCCCTATTCCTCTATAGTGTTTGTATCGATCAATAAAATAAACACCTGTAGAAAATTTATATATTGTAATTTAATACTACATAGTCCTACATAGACTTTCTTACTAGAGTATAAGACGTTCATAACTTCCCCACATTTATTACAATAATGTTAAAATAGTAATTTTTAGATTTTAAATTATCGAGAATAAATATAATAAAGATCAGAGTACAGAGTATTATTTGGAAATGATATGAAAATTGTATATGAAATTAATAATATATTACATATAGGTGTCTGGGACTAATATATAAGTTGAAAATTCCTAATTACTTATTTTCGTTTGCGGGGTCCCTTTTTGTCTATGTTATTAAGAAGCCATATATTATGTTACATTTAAGTAGGCAAATGCTAAAAACGCTAAGAATAATAACAATCGCAACTATCAACACCCGAATTCAAGATGTGGAATATTATAAGTAGGCATATATTATATCGTTCTAAAGTAACATAACTGCTAAATATTTTTAATAATAATACCATGTAACGGACCTATTAATCATGTACGTTTTCGTCTACATTTGGTTTTGACCGGGAAATACACTATTGGTTATCTACTTGTGTATCACAATTTTGTTTAATATAACACTAAACATAATATATCTCCCTCTAGTGTACATTTGCTATTTACATGTCTGACATCAAAGATGTCTTAATACCAGGATAAGTCTCTTTACCAGGATAAGATTGACACCCCCCTTATCTCACTTATCATTTGCTGATGTAACTCATTCAAAAAAGGAGTGGACGCGGTTTTTGATGAATTTTTATAATCTGAGAACGCATATTAAAAATCTCGTAAGATATACATGGTGGAAAATACAACATGATTTTTTTAAATGGAACCATTTTTTTAAATGGACATTATTTTATACCAAAATAATGTCCTTCATTTTCTGAATCCAAAAATGTGTAATTGTTATATAATAACTCCACCTGTTCGTGAGATATTACTAAAAACTTATCACATTACGGGTGTCAATTATAAAACAAAAAACATATCAAGACACCTCTGGAATCAATGTCATTTATTGAGATAATAAATAAATAATATATAGGTGACAATAACAGTAACGAGTAATAACAATAAACAACAGAAGCCTAATAAAAACAAATAAAAGTCAATATTAATACAGTAACACAATAGAGTAACACAATTTTATTTATTTACACGTAACGTAATTAAATATTTTCCACGTAACCACCACCATTCTGAATACACATTTGCCATCGCTTTATAAAATTGCTTCTCACCCTTTGAAATATATCACCATTTTGTTTTAATTCCTCAATTTTTACACGTATGCATTCTTTTAACTCATTCATATTATTAAAAACCCCAGTTTCCTATATATCTTGTTTTATCGTACCCCAGAGAAAAAAATCCATAGGTATTAAGTCCGGACTTTTACGGGCCAAGGTATAACACCGTGCCTTCCTATCCAAATAGGATATTTTCTGTTTAGGTATTCGGTGACGTTCCTTGCAGAGTGTGGTGGTGCTCCATCCTGCTGCCAAATAACAGATCTGTTGTCCACTAAATTAATATTATCTAAATAATTTTCAACTGGATGTTGAAGAATATCCACATAACGTTGTGCATTTAAGGGCCCCTTTATAAATACAGGACCTACAATAGCATCCTTGTGGATGCCACACCACACGTTTACAGTTTGGTATCCTTGTTTTTTTATTTTTTTTACAATATGTGGATTTTCCGCTGCCCAGTAATCTGCATTTTTTCTGTTAAAAATTCCCGCAGTAGAAAAATTGCTTTCGTCAGTCCAAAAGACATGACTTAGAAACATCTTCCTCTATTCTATCAAGTATGTCTCTGCAGAAGGTTAACCTGTCTTGAAGGTTGTTTTCGTCTAAATATTGAACGGGCAAAATACTATATGGTTTAAAATTATGGCGATGTAATATTTTTATCACACTTCTTTGTGATATATCCAATTCTATTGCTGCGGCATAGGATGATTTGGATGGATTTTCAGCAAAATATAATAACGCGTGTGTCTTCTCCTGTTTTTGTTCTTCGCCTCTCCCTTTTCTTCTCTCTCAGAGATTCGGTATTCCTAAACTTTGCATAAATGTTTTTAAAACTATTTTTGGAAGGAGGTAGCCTCTCTCGAAATAACCTAACATACTCCCTCCGAGCAAGAGACTTATTCTTGTTGCACTGAATATAAATTTCAAGTAACTCTTTTCGCTTTTCCAATGAATATACCATTTTCAAAATAACTTGCTTCTTTACGAACACTACATATTTTTTACGCTAATATCTAAGAGAGTGAACTACTATCTCACAAAAAACTGGATGACATCTGTCAACAAATAAACAATGCAAATATGCATTATTTCCAGAGGTATCTTGATATATTTTTTGTTTTATAATTGACACCCGTAATGTTACCGTCCTGCAATGCAAGTGCGAATAGCGACCCCTAGCCTTAGTGTGTCCAACTAGAACTATTTGGTTTGCAGAAAACATCTACTAGTAGCCAAAAGAAGTTAGATTAGTAGCCAAAATCTTTTTGAAATTCCTCACCAAGCCATGATTTTTTTCCGTATAAGGTCCACATTTCTATTGTTTAAATTTATACTTATTATTATATGTAATTTAAAAATGGAAAAAATATTATCGTTTGTGAATTTTTGGATTGCTATATGTTTCAGTTTTTATTTTGAAAAAATATATCACAAAGAACAGAATAGTTACAATGGTTCACCCACAAATTTTTCAAAAATTGATTATTTTGTAAATCAAGGTACCATTGCAATATGTTGCCATGAAAAACTGCCTTTGTTGACATTTGTTTTATACAATTTATTTTATATGCACTATACTTTAACAGAGTCTATGTGATTCATTAGTATAATATTATTTTCATGACCGCTTTATGGTCATCTCAAATACCATTTTCAACTGATTTTACCTTATTACTCCTACATTACAATTATTACTCCTTTCAGACCATTCGACGCTGCTAGCGATATGCATTATTCATGAAGAGACATTCACACATATATTAGGAAAATGGAGAAGCGATCGGGGCATGTATATGCTGAAAATATTCACCCATATCTCCTTAATCCCGGGCGAAATTTGATTTAGAAGCAGTTTGTGAACTCAATCACTCAATGTATTTTAAGCTTTATTGGCGGCATCGATGGTGCTAGCTAAACAACTTGGCTTAAAGGACCTACATTAGTCATTTATAAACCCTTTGTAGTTGACATTTATTTCGCGACAATACTACTCTTTTAATCCGAAATTGCTGTATTATGCTTTCCAGATTGCTTCATTGAGAAGGAGGTTTAAGAGATTGTGCCTATAGGGAACGAGCTAATAACCAGACAGGTCTTGATTTTCAATACACTGGTATTAAAAGGAGAAAAAAGTAATAGTAAATTGCTTTCATGTTACTTTTATCTTAGCTTCAGAAGAAATAATTACATGAGCATGGTTGTGTCTAAAAAAGCGTAATTACTATAGGTACTCTAATTATTAAAGAGTTTAAACGTGGCTAAACAACGATCATATTCCTGAAGACTGACATACCTAATTAAACTGATCAACAAAATAAACGTTACACTGCCAAATTTGCTCTGAGTTTGGAACATAATAAATCTGGATTGCCGCCGCGCTGCCTATTTAGTTTCTGTTTGAAGTGTTACAATGGTGAAGCTAGTACAATGTTTTGTCTGTCGGTCCCTGTTTGTACCAAGGATATATGTTTCATATAAAATTTCTACAGGGCGGAAATAAAACAGTGCTAAATTTCTGAAATTTCGGCATCGTCCCATTTCAACAAAAAATTTTTTTCCTGGATTTCAACATGAATATCATAAATTAGAACCTCATATCCCGAAACCGGTTTTGCGATTTTCGTTGATATGCCTTATTTACACAGTGACCGCAAAAACATCCATTTTTGGCCTTGCGTTGATAACTTTTTTACTCGTGAACCGACTTGTTTTGTTGATCAGTTTATATAATAATTCCTATGAAAAAACCTGGGAAACCTGCTGACATATAGGATTCTTATCGTCCAATATCCCTAGCCTCGTGCACATTAGAAACATATGAGAGATTAAACAGAAATCGATTATTATAACACTTTTCGGAATACAATAAAGTTTTACCAAGAACCTAATTTGGCTTTCGTCGAAATAAGTCCACCCAAGAGAATATAGCAAACCTAATTATAGATATATACATAGCATTCTCAAAAAATAACTCTATTTCAGCAATTTTTATGGATCAGGTGCTTATGATATCGTGAATGTGTATATTCTACTGCAGGAAAATGCAGCAACTATGAATTCCACATATTATGTTAATAGAAAAGCTTCGACCTCGACAAACCTCAAATGGGCTCCTCCAAGGAAGTATACTTGGTCCACTCTTATATATAATTTATATGCATGAATTTCAATACACCGGCGACCTCAACATAAAAATATTAGAATTTTAAGACGACATATACGTATTCGGAAGCGAATACCATTGAAAAATGTAACACGCAACTACATCATGCCGTTAGAAAAATAGACAATAAATATTTTACAAAAATGGGTTCTACTAATTCCGCGTCAAAAAACTGAAGAAGGTTTCACTAGAAGAAGGTTTCATCCACAGAGCAAAATTAAACTGCATAGTTATACATTTACATACAAAATTTCCACAAAATTATTGAGAATAGTCTTAGACTTAATGCTGAATTTGAAAGACTATTCCACTCATCTTAAATTTTCACATAATCTGACCAATCACATACCAAAGGCAGCTTGTATTATCACGACAATCAACGTTTTTTACCAATATAATTTAGCCTATGTAACAGGATATTACAGCGACGATTCGACTCATCGTTTTTCACCAATGCAATAGCATATTACACTGACAATATTTACGTTAAATGAGATGCAACAGAGTACTACAGCGACAATATTTATGCCGGATAAACGTCACTAAAAAAATAATTATTTTATTTCACAAGAACAATCAAACTGGTACCAATTTGACTTATGGCATCTTTTGTATTACTAGAAGTTGAATTTGCTACTTCCTCGAAAATTGTAGGTACTTGAATCGTTGTTCCAAACCGGTTAATTTTTTAAATTTACACGAAGCACACTGCAATAAATTAAATTATGTCAGATAAAGGTCAAATAAATTATCAGCGCACTTGGCATTTAATATACTATTTGATTTTCTTTCAAAATTAACATTCTTGTGTCATTGAATTGTCCTCCGAATACAACTCGGGCTCTTAGTTTTGTTTCAATATTTGTCATTCTTTTATTACTCGTAGCTGCTGTTTTTGGAAAATAATTACTCCGCACTCGTAATGATTTTCGTCACAGCAGCAACTCGTATTCAGAATGATAAATATTGTCGGCAAAACCCAGAGCACTTGTTGTATTATATATGACAATATTTACGCCAAATGAGAGGCAATATTTATGTCAGAAAAACGTCAAAAAACTATGAATTTTATTTTTAAAGAACAATCAGACTAGTTCCAATTTGATTTGTGGCATATTTTTGTATTACATGTAGTTGAATTTGCTACTTCTTCGTGACCAAATCGATTTATTTTGAAAATTACACGAAGTGCACGAGAGGAAATTAAATTGTCATATAAACGTCAGCAAAATAAATTATCAGCACACTTGGCATTTAATTATATATTATTTGGATTTCTTTCAAATGAACATTCTGGTTTCATTGAATTGTCCGCGGAATAAAACTCGGGCTCTCACTTTTGCTTCAATATTTGTCATTTATCCATTTGTCATTTCAACTAAAATATTGATGAAAATGTAGCCAGTAACACAAAAAATCTTATCTTCAAATCTTCAAAATCTTATATATATGGAGACAATTTATGACGTTCTGTGTGGAACGCATGTACAAATTAGATTTAGAAAATAGCAATGAAAGACTAGAATTCATTCTGAAAGACTGGGCATTCAATATGCGGAAAAATGATGGTGGTGATTACAAGGATAGTGTTATTAAAACCATATGGAATACCACTGC
This sequence comes from Tetropium fuscum, assembly GCA_964058915.1. Lineage (NCBI taxonomy): Eukaryota > Metazoa > Arthropoda > Insecta > Coleoptera > Cerambycidae > Tetropium > Tetropium fuscum. Next base: position 69,031 of record CAXKVY010002359.1, read on the forward strand.
AAAATTAGCACAAGAACTTTTTTTTGTGAGTATCAGAGACATATTGATCCCTTCAAAGATATAATTTTCAAGGAGACGAGGGCGGCTCGTGATAGTAAGAGAAATTTTATCATTTTCTTCTTCACCAAACCAAAAAGCAAACGACAGAGTGAAAAAATCAGCTCATCCAGAAAGTCAATGGCAATAAGTTACTTTGTAATAATAAGCTTCTTGGTCGAGTTATTTGAAACTAGCTAAATATTTTACCTAAGTATTCAGCAAAATTGCATCCTATTATTTTAGTCCAACGACGTGAATTCAACGACTAATTCATTTCAGTACAACTCGGAGCTCTAATTACCTATTTGTTGAGTAAATAAAGTACGGGTGTAGAGTTCTTATTTGATTAGGACTAGGCAAATTTGTTATTTTAAAAGCAGTGCGTTATTTCCTAATTCTGTTATGAAACACACTTCGCTAATTTTATTACGCAATAAGGCGACCGGTAAAACGTGCAATAATTCTGTATATTTTACGTATCATTATTATACCAGTCAACGAGGTACGTGAGAGTAATAAAACCCTATAATCTGAAGGGTATATGGGCGTGCTACTAGGTTTTTTAACCCATAGAAATTATGCAGTAGATATAGTTTGTAACATCGAAATATGAGATATAAAAACCCGAGCAAAAAACCCTCAGTATATCGATAAAAGGAGCCGCCGACCTCGTTTTGTGTTAAAGAATCAACAATAATTCTTTAAATAGAAGTAATACAAATATTCTTCAATTTAGTGTATTCTTTTGATGGGTTTTGTGTAAATTGATTACTTACGTATTATATCAAAACATAACAACTTGTCGAATGAAAACGCCTTTATAGTGACAATTTTAGCTTGCTGTAAGAAAAGTTATACTGGGGTGCCCTTGAGGCAATTGTGGGTATCCTTCGAAAATTTTTTATGTCTCATATTTCGATGTTATTAACAGTACTTATTATGTACACTGTGCTGGAAAAGAAACCATTTATTTTTCTGATATTTTTAAATATTTTTTTGGTGCTGTCAGTCACCCTGGCCTCCGACAGGTCCAACCTCGTTACTCAATGACTACTCGCCACGTCCGTGTGAGTAGTCATAATACAAACAAATTTTTTGAAACTCTAAAATATACGATGCTTAGTTAACTCTGTGCACACGATAATATTTTAGAAGAACATTTTTAACAGAAGAAATATTAATTTGTTAAGCACTCTGTATAAGAATTTTTTCTAACATATCTATAAATTAAAAAGGTGGTGCGAAAGTCAATAAAATTTCCCTTAATAGGCTAAAAATCCATATCTTTTGACAATTTTACATCGTAAAAATCTTGATTAATTTTAAGATGTTCCGTCATAAATCCCGAGTTCTAAATATATAAATAAGTTAAAATACAGTCCTAATTATTTATTAATCAAAATGCCAAGTACTTCTCAATATGATAATATGTGTGTAATATGATTAAATATTTTCACTAAACCAACCATAAAATCTTTGCTGCAAGTCGTGTGTCAGTCTGCCTGCTAATTTGGTAATATTTCGACATTAATGAGTACTCGTAGTACTCGTAGCTGACGACCTGTTAACATTAATGTAGTGCAATTCCCAAATTACAACGTGAAATCCAAATAAACCGTATGCAGAGAGACGGAATTGCAGGCAATATGTTGGCTCTTATGTCGATAACTTGGAGTTTATAGCTGTGCTGGATTAGCTTCTATGTACCGTCGAAACTTATAAGTGCATCGGTAGCTATAAACAAAGATAAAACATTATGCGACGTAATTGAGTGTAATAAAGACACAGAAGCAAATCCATTATGCAGTTCACTATTGCTCTTACCCTTGGTTGTATAATATATACAGCTGAATGTTAATACTGCACGAGACTTTAAGTACGTAGTCTGCTGACGGGAGATATATTACGTTCTAATTAATTATTAATTCCACCTTCATAATGCACGTACGTGTTGTTCATATCTCCAGAGATATTATGGATATATTAACTATCCTGATACATTCTTCTTCGGTCCTACCTATGATAGCAAACATATTTCATCATTGCCTTATAGAATTTCAGTAATTTTATTATTAATACTTTCGAATCCATCGCTGTCCATCGACAATTAATATCTTGATATATTCCGTCAATTCTCTGTAAATTACATAGCTGGATAAACTAAATAACATTACCATTATATGATAATGTAATATTATGTATCTCTTATTATGTATATTATCTTATATAGTATCTTATTATGTATTTCTAACCATATTATGGTTACAGTTAACAAAAACCACAATGTATATAACATTACATAAATAATATTATGTTGTTTTCAAAATCGACATCCCACTTATCTAAGTTATCTCCTGCAAATTAAATATTAGAAAAAGTGGGACACGATTTTTGATTAGATTTTATATTCTGAAAACGGATATCAAAATGTCCTAAAATATATCCGTAGAAAATATAAATATATCCTAAAATATATGAAAATAAATCAAATATATATAATTGTTAAACAGGGTGTCCCATTTTAATTTATCAGTCTGAATAAAAATCGCGAATTGCTTTTCCGAGCCAAAAGTTTCAAGCAAATGTTTTACAGTTGGAAGCGGGACAATCGATGACATTGATCTATTTGCTCTTGGGTAGAGGGTTCAAGGTCTTTCAAGGCTAACTTTGTTTTTAATAGTATCACCTATTTTTCACATCGACATTCGATTGTATGCCAAAAGACATGAAACTTTCGTCTGAACATTTTGTTTTAAATTGGAAATTGGTTTGACTTATTTGGCTTTCAAATTTTAATTTTCATTGTAAATTTTTCTCTCGTGAATGGTGATTTAAATATTAAATTACTTTTGGATATTTGGTACATAATGCTATATACCAGCTCGAATATAAATAATAATCATAGCGGAGTTATATTGCCTTCAAGACCTTGAATTTATCACAATGATGCGAAAGCGATATGTGTGATGATTATAAAAGAGTGGAATGCAAGGCAGGCATGGACAAATATTTTTAGTGGGCCAAATTGAAAAAGTGGAAAAATTTAATATAGATCATTTTTTTGTATAATACTCGTATTCTAAGAAATCGTGTAATGTAAACAAATTCTATTCCATTAAATAGTATATACTTTAATTAATATTACGGTATTTCGAATATTTTAAAATAAGGCGCGTGAAGCGCAACGTAAAATATACCGCCAGTAAATTCAAATATTTCCCATCATAGGCCGTTGCGATTATAAATCACGTGGGGCACGCCGCTAGCGGAATAGTAAGGAAAATATTATAAATACGCCTTGCACTTGTCCCGCGCCTCTTTCGTTCGCTCTTTCAGATTGTTAATTTTGCTTTGATGACTTAGGCCATATATGAGCAACCCCAGCCCCCGGGCCGGATCCGGCCCTCCACCAGCTTCAATCCAGCCCGCGAGAGATTCAGAAAATTCAAGTAACGATATCAATTCAAATTGATAAATAATATTATTAAGCGTACGCAGTGGAACGCTACAGTTCGAGTCAGAAATAGTCGTTAGAAAGAGACGAACAGATAAATATTCGGGAAGCCGCTCGTGCACTTGAAGCACTCTCGTACGATCGAGAGTATTCTAGTTGCTTATTGGGGGAATATATAAACCTCTCAGCGCGCGTGTCATCTCATTACTTCTTAACAACTGATAAAGTTCGTATCGCATATTCGTACGGTCGTACGGTCAAGCGTACGACGCGGGAAATATTCAAGCAAATTCTATCAACATGTCTGGTTTAAGAAAGCGGAAAGTGGACACAGAATGTCGTCAATTCGAAGACAAATGGACTGATGAATACTTTTTTATCTTGCACAGTGGTAAAAAATAGCAGTTAATAAGCAGATGCTAATAAGCAGTACAAATAAGTAGTTTTTATAAGTAAATTGAAAGTTTGTGTAAATAAGCTTCTTAAGATATAAAAATTTAAACTATTATTATACTGGGTTCCCCATAATAGACTACCCATTTTAATATTTGAATTAAAATTTTTTTAGTTAACAAAACAAACTTTTTATTTTACTAAATTACAGCTAACTCTTTGGGATTTATGATAACTTATAAATATTTGGCTAATTTAATTCAAACTTTTAAAAATCACGTCTTCTAAATGACCTCCACCAACTTCAACACATTTTTTAATATCGGATGAAAAGTGCTTCATTACACGGTGTAGCAAACTTTCGTCTATTCCTTCAACTTCTTCACGAATTTTGACTTTCAGTTCCTCGATTGTACCTGGACGACTCGCAAACACTTTGGCTTTTAAATATCCCTACAGGAAAAAATCGGGTGCCGTTAAGTCGGGGAACCTCGAAGGCCAAGGCAAATCTCCGAATCGAGAAATGAGTCGGTCATTAAACATTTCTCACAGGACCCTCATCGAGTTTTTGGCGGTATGAGCTATTGCCCCATCTTGCTGGAATAGTAAGGCATCGTTTAGTATTCCTCGTCTATTTAATTCTGGAATGAGAAATGTCTAGCATATTAACGTAACGCTCGGATGTTACTGTTACAGCGCGGTTATTCTCATCCTCAAAAAAATAAGGGCCAATAATACCAAATGATCCTACTCCACACTACACAACAACTTTTGGATTATGGAGGTTCTGTGTAAAGATTTCACGAGGATTTTCATTTGACCAGTATCTAAAATTTTGTTTATTGACCATGCCGTTCAAATAAAAATTTGCTTCGTCGGTCATTAGGAGACTGTGAATTGCTCCTTGATGTAAATCCAAAAATTCGTGAGAAAATGCTAACCTTGCTTCTTTATCTTGATTGCTAAGGTGCCGTGCCATTTGGTATTTATAGGGATGAAATTTTAAATCCCTATGAAGAATTCGATCTAAGTTTCCCTTCGATATTCCTAGAATAAGGATTTGTCGATTAGCAGACTACAGGACTTCTCGTAAACGCAATTCTATAATTTACTTAAATCCCAAAGACTACAGAAGATAATCCCACAGAGAACAACCTATTTAGTTATCTCATAGGGAATTTATTAATAATATAAAATGGGTAGTCTATTATGGGGAACCCAGTAGTTCTCGTATTGTGGAATGATGCTAGTCTGAAAAGATGCTATTTTGGTAATAGAAAACGAATAGACTGAACAATTTTAATAATTTTCGAGAACACTTATATAAGTTATATATCTATAGTTATAGCCACCTTTCAGTTATCTTTCTCAAAAAATATGTTTATCATTTTATACTTATAATTTTAATACATATGGCAAGATAAGTTTAGGAATTGATGGAAGCTTTAATCGACGGTTTAGAATTTGTTTTTGTCGTAGGTATGTTTCTGAGAAAGTGTACATACAGCATCTGAACAAAATTAAAATCCTTCTTAATAGGTACTAAAATATGAATTTTAGTATTGGAAAACGCGGTTACGGTTTTGGTGTTTGTCGTTGACAATTTATAAGAATATTATAAATATACAACAAGTAGTTTGAAAACGTAATATAATAATACCTAAACTGACATGTTTATATTTTCATGTTACATAAACTGTATTACTAAATATTAATTAACCTGATTCACTGTGCATTGTCTATTGCGCGAGGTAAATAATGAACATTCGTCGGTTATTTTACTTCAATTGGCAATAATAAATACTATTGTCAAAATAGCGATCTTATCATTTAATCTATCATTATTGCTATTATCATAATATATACGATTGCAATACTAATTTGAACCTACATGAATCAGCATGAATTTACATAAAAAAAATTGAGCCAAGATTTGCTTCATGTAGCCTCTAGATACCAATCGATCGATTTTATATTTGCATAACATCATTAGATAGAAATAAATCCCTTAAGTTGACTCTCCCAACTCTCCAGCGATTGTGATTACATGTACGTCTCGATTCCACACTGCTCTCAGATTCAGGCTTTCAGCTACTTGCTAACGGAATGCTGATAAAACCTGACTGGCATTCATTTATCTTTTTTGTTCTGTTCTACATGCAATCGGCTTCTAAATACAGTTTAATGGTTGTTACGAATTTAGGTGATGCTACTTTCATATATTTTAGTAATCCAATTTGCAAATTAGCACAATTTAACTCGAAATAACAATTAAGAACTTTGAAATTGATTGATAGATTGCCTTTTGGAAAAATATTTTGCAAAACATAAGCGTTGCTTTCAGGCAATAATAAATTGATCGGGAGTGATATAAATATATCACCCGGAACAGTTACATTAGTTATATCTAATATGTTCGTGTGTTCAGACTTGTATGCCAAGTCAAATGAATGTCCCTGTTTCTATCTGTTAATTATATTCATACAGACAAGTTTTCATGCCTCGCTAAAGCTTCTGCTTTTGATGTTTAAAATAGCATCAATCATAAATAACCAGACATGTATCTCATGTATAGGTAATAATATATATAGGGACATATTATAGATGGACATAATTAAACATTTGATAGTTTACTAATAATTAATAATCACAATAACTAGACCTTTTAGTAATGGACTAAACAAATAATTATATTCACAGCATAGATAATTGCAATGCATCTATTTGAAGTATTTACTGTGACCGATTTACCTAATAGTTTGATCCATTAGGTTATTTTTTTCTTACAAAGGACACCGCACACATTATTGGGGAAGACGGCTTCCATTAAATTGGCCGAATTTTTGATATGACGCTCCCTATAGAAAAGTCCTTTAAGTTCATGTAAAATATAGTGTTGTGCTCCGTTCTCTGCCTTGCCCAGGATCAACGAGCAAATATTATTTTCAAGAAATCATCTGATTCCTTGCTGTATTTACCACAAAATCTCATGAGATCATTTTTTTAAATATAATGTGACAATTATTAGTACTAATAATAACAACAGATAATCTCCATGTATTATTTTTTTTTATATATTTTCTTCAACTATATCTCAAATAGTAAATAATAACATGATCATAGGTGGCTTCGGTCAAGTATTGTCAAAACAAATATACTTGAATCATATCGCGTGTGTTCATAATTAAGTAAATTCCGTTTGAAAAAGGTACTAAAATACAGGTAAGTAACAAAATTAGGTCGGAAATATTTGTAGAAAGTTATAATAAAAATCCCCGGCGCATTCACCAGATATCAGACTTTCGTACCATTATGTGTCCTTATAGAATTACCGCTTTTCTAACACGCTCATGTTAAAAATTCTGAATATTAACATCTACATGGTGCTACATTTTTTAAAGTTTTTATACAGCCAAGACGTTGGATGTATAACCAAATAAATATAGCACCATATAGATATTTTTTTATATTTCTATAATTTTTTTGGTTTTATTGAAAATCGCATTTTAATTGCAATTTAAATGCATTTTCACGTAAAGATTTTAATAATAAAAAAAATAATCTAAATATCCCATCATTTCATGCATGCTAGGAGGTTCTCATATGATGGATTAGGGTGTCAAACCAATTAAAATATCCCCTTACTTATATTTAGAATTTATGTAAAATTTAGGTTGTCTTTAATAACCCATAGAAAGGAGGGTATGAAGTATGAATGATTTTTAAACAAAGAATAAAACTACTTAATAACAAAACAAATCTAAACAGCAATCAAATCATACTTGCAAAATTCAAGATAAATATTTATCATAAAGCACAGAATCTCCTAAACCAACGATACACACCTTCAAAAAGTAAAAGCCCTTGCCTAGAAATCTATAGGATATATAAATATCCTTTATAACAAATGTAACCAAAGTTTTTGAAAAAATTATAAAAAAGAGACTAAATGCTTATATTACAAGATATAACATAATTTCTGAAAACCAATTTGGATTTAAAGAGAATGTGTCGACTGAAGATGAAATAGTAGCTTTAACAACAAAAATCCACTCTGCACTAAATCAATCAAAACCCTGTCTCTGTACGTTTATTGACTTATCAAAAGCGTTTGATACAGTTAGTCATTCCTTACTTTTACAATCACTTGATGACATTGGTATCAGACGGAATAGTTTAAAACTGTTTCAAAGTTACCTAACCAACAGACATCAGAGCGTGAAAGTAAATAATGTAATAGGTGATACACTACCTGTAGAATATGGAGTGCCACAAGGTACAGTGTTGGGTCCGGTTTTGTTCTCTATCTATATAAATGATCTATTTTCTCTATCCTTGTGTAGAGCAGACATTATATGATTCGCGGATGACATTGCAATATTTTTCTAGTAGCTACTAACAATAAATTTCGAAAAAACTAACTACTTACCATTTAGCTGCTACGCTTCTGGTCTTCCTCCATTTTCACAAATAAAAATTGAATTTCATAAGAAAGAACATATCATCATGCCCTCAACAGAAATTAAATATTTAGGAGTTGTCATTGACAGGCACTTACGATGGGATAAACATGTAAAATATACTATAAGGAAACTACAGACGATACTCTATAGATTTAAATACTTATATACTTAAAGATATACTACGAAATATCTTTAACATACAAGAATTAAGAATACTTTATTTTGCCTTGGTAGAAAGCCATTTGCGCTATAGTATATTAGCGTGGGGGCAGTGCACTTAAAACTCATTTACGTCCTCTGGAAATTATTCAGAAAAGATTCCTGAGAATATTACTACATAAAGACTTAACACACCCTAGTAATCTATTATATAAAGAGGTACAAGTTTTTGATATTAGACAATTGTACTATTACAATCTCAACATAAAGTATCACCGGGTCAAAAATAACATATCATTGCCGGGTCATACCTACAATACTAGACAAAGACACCTCCATACTATACCTTTGATGTTAATATCTATTGGACAACGATCCTATGAATATCTAGCTCCTAAAATCTATAACACAGTTCCTGTCGAAATTAAAAATACAGTTAATATTACATCATACAAAAAAAAACTTAAACATTATATATTTCAACAGTCAAGAATCATATTTCACAATTACTTTGCTTAAATAACTTACGTACCTTATAATCTTTATAACTGAAACGTTGAGATTTTTGTACTACTACTCCTACATACTCGTACTACTCGTAACCACTCGTAAATTGTAAATACTCGTGACTCTATATTGTAATTCATACTAGTGGTATCATATTATATTATTTATCCTAGTTCTATTTTATCTTAGTTATTTTATCTTACCTCAAAACAAGTGTTAAGTCACTTATTGAGTATATTTGTTTATTTGTAATTTTATGTGTTTATAAGTATTTAGTGCACTTTATTATTGTTGCGTATTATTATGAATTTAAACTGTTTGTTTTCAGATTTAGATAGTTAATAATACTGTCTAACATTTATATATATATATATACATTGTTCATATTTTATAATCTACTATTTATGCAAATAAACGAAAATAAATAAAAACAAATAAAAAAAAAAGAGATGATACATATAAAAAAATAAAAACCCCATCAATGATAAAACAGATATAAAAAACCTTAGCCAAATCCACCATAATATTATATAATACTCTGTCTGTCCTAGCCGCCTTCTAAAGTAAATCCATACCACAAAAGTTTTAAACAAACCAAAAATTACAGAATCTAAATTCATGCTAACTTAGATAACAAACAAAATTCCCACGAACATATACAGAAACCTGTAATTTAAAAAAATCCAAACACCTGGAGACTAGAAATAAAACTAGCTAAAACTAAATAGTACGTATCATCGTAATTCTTAAACATCGGCAAAGCAACATAAAAAAATAAAAAACAGAAATGCATAAACAGAAACATCACACTCAATAAATGGTTTAAAGAAACAATATTTTTAAATGTAAACTCGTCTAGGTACGTTATTTTCGATATAATTCTAACAAATAGATACTAACAAATAAATGTGACTTATTGTAATTTTAATATTGTATCCTACTTTTTTATAGTAAATAAAATATTTTTTTACATTGTCGTTGTCCTAAAAAAATAAATTGAAAAAGGCTCTGGCCTGAGGCGAAACATCTTTAAATCGAACAAAATATGATTTTATGATTTTAATTCCTGTAAATGCCATCATAACTCTAAGAAACCGACAAACTAAAACATAATTTTAGTCCAAGAAAATTTGAAACATTAAAATAAAAAATATGTTAAGGTGTGGTTACTAGGTTACCGAGCAGGAAAGTATAAGGGATCGGCACTCATACAAAACGTCTTTTGCAGAGCTAAGTTTACCTCAAAGATATTTAGAGTCTCGTAAAAAATCGCAGAGAATTTAGAAATCATTGGCGAAAAACTATATATGTTTTTCCAGCGATTTTTCCAAATATAGATTTCTGTTTTCAGGAGGTACATAAAAATTATCTTTGATGAATTATACGTACGGTAAAATAATGGTGGTATGTAAGGTAATATGAAACGCTGTTTTGTAACATAATTAGAATAATATTAAATTCCTATAGAATTCTATTGAATATTGCAAATACACCCTTACAAATCATATACTATTGGATATATAGGTATATGATTAACTGCATTCAAGCATGTAAGTTGCAATAAAGAGGCATACGGAGGCATACTTACTTGATGTATCAACTTTCCGCTCGACAATCTCATCTGATATACATCTATTTCATCTCAATCGTATTTTGCGCTTCAATAAATAGACGTAGACATTTTTGATATTTAGGCAGTTTAAGATATTCAGTTCTTCTCGGTTGAGAAAAGTTTACTGGAGGAGGTATTTACAAAAGAATATGTTATAATGTCTAGACTTGACTGACAACTAGATGCGTTATAAGAATTTACAAATTGAAATGAAAATAATACTACTACATTGGGAGAAGTAGAAGCACAATTTTAACTAATTTCCACTTACTTTATAGGGGTAAAGAGGGATGGTACCGCTCGGTCACCTTTTATCGAGGTCACATCTATAGCCATGAATATTGGCGCTTACTACACTGTTATTCGATTTACCCTATACATGGTTTAAGGAAGCCCTACCCATAAGATCGGCATCTGTTTACAACCCAAGAGACGGCATCTGTTTACAACCCAAGATTATACAGGATATAGAAGATGTGACTAATGATGTGGTATTGCATGTTATCATTTCCATAAATTTATACATAAGTAAAGAGATAATTCAACTGAAAAACTTTTATAGGCTCAGTTACTTTCGTATTTCTGAAAATTCTATCCAATTATGAATATTCTGGTCCCAATTTTCAGATCACATTCTTCTGGTACACAATTTGTAATACGCCTGTGGTGGTGATTTTATGAGATCACCAGATAGTGAATAAACTACCCATGAATGGAGACACAACCAGGCTACTTGGTATTAATTTATTTAACACAGTACATTATCACATAGGCTCAGCGAGACGTACAACGTTCAACGCTTAAGTGCTCACTTGCTTCGACGCATCAATGCCTGAACGCGTCAACACATCAATTCTTCTTGTGACCTAATTACACTACTTTATATAATGTTCGATCAGGTCAGTACAATGTGTACGTGACCAAGTTTCATTTAGTTGTTATAATAATGTTGTTTATTAAGTCGACCTAGACCTTAAATATCCTAATCAGCATATTATTGTTTTATATAACTGACATTGTTTATTCGCTTATGCCGGATATCCAGATCCATAAAAGACCAAACATATTTGATGGATCTATGTCACACTTCCCGAAAGAAACTGACAAGCATGGACATGGACAAATTGATAGCCATTGTTACAAGTTTTAAACCTCGGTCATTTTTCATATATTTTTTTGTGGTAGGTATTTTTTTTTATTGGATTTGGCTCAAAACATATCATTGTTCTAAACATGTGCTCTTATGTATAAATGTTGCTTTCTTGCAGGTTGATCATTTGCTACGATTGTGAACGCTTTGAATTTGCTTTTATTATTTATTTATTCTATTTATTCATATTTAAACATAATAAACTAAAGTTTAGCGACTTGAAAATTAGTATTAAATTTTCTTCTGCATCCTTATATACCGCGTCCCAAGAATTATCGACAAAAACAATAGCAGTACCGTCCGCATGTGACCTTGAATTCTTTTTTATTTTGTTATTAAATTATTTTAAATAATAAATAATATTGGCCCTAGTGTGGTACTCCCATAGTTATATTAAGGAGACTATTATAGATTTTTTGATAGCCAAACTGTAGATCACATCATGTATAAAAATTCTGTGAGCCTATTTTAATCAACATATTGTTAATACCTACTTTACTAATCATCAAAAACATATCTATTTGCATAATCATTTAGGGTGTATTATAAGTAAGCCGTTTACTTATGTTTTTATTTGATTATTTAATTATGGCATTAATTTTTTTAATTATAATCACATGCTATAAGTACCACAATTTATCTTATTCCTTATTTACATAATTTACTTATCTCTTGCATATATTTTTTATTTGCTGCATTCAGACGAAGTTACGATCTCACATTGTAAGCTATATTTATAATAATATAACTGCATAGTGCTTTCATGCCTTTGATATTCACTTTTTGCTCGAACCTGTTACTGTTAGTTTGTCACGTCTCCGGAAATAAAGTTTTTGTTCTTTGCACTTGTAACGTCGTGTGGCTTTGCACTTGTAACTAGTTTACATAAGCCCTTGAAGAACCAAGATCGTGCACTCACTTTTCATAGATCACGAGTAGCCCTAATTATTGTGTAGAAAAGTTTGGCCCAAGCTAAAAAAACATCTGTAAAATGAAAACATACTCATATTAATACTATGCAGGTTCATCCAACTAGGAATAAATCAACCCACATATCACAAAATTACCGATAACCCTGGACTATTACCAATAAGACTAGGTACAACTTACATTACGAACGACAATAATTGGTCTTTTGTTCAAATTTTCAATATAGAACCTATCGTTAATGAATTTAATAATAATCAAAATAAACTTAATACCTTAAAATTATTACTAGAAAATAATCATAGTTATGATAGAGTTTAACTCATATAATATTATTTAAAATTTAGAACTTAAATTTTAGTACAGCTTAACCAATTAAATCCCATATTAAATAGACGGAAAAGGGCATAACTGATGACTTGGGATCTATTATTAAATGTATAAGAGGAGATCTAGATCAGGAAAATGCAGAAAAATAAGATAACGCAAATTAAGCAACTTCAGACAAATCAAAATAACGTTAAAATTATTTTAGAAAATCAAGTATCTATAGACAGTATGAATTCTTCTATAGACAGTTTTCATGAACTCGTTCATAATATTTCACAGAACCACTCAAATTTAAAATCACGTGTATTAGAAATTAAATATTTTATTAAAAAGATGGAATTGCATCAATAGATTAGTTAGGTATAAATATTTTCAAACAAACATGTTGTTATTTCAGATGACAAACATATATCAAACAATTTATACTGTACTTAATAAATTCAAAATAGCCATTTCTTTTGCTAAACTTAATACTCTGCATAATTCAATTATAAATCCAAATGAATTATTATCTGAACAATGTAAACATATTAGAGATAATATTCTGCTCCTTGGAAGCTATGTAATCGATTTAGATACAATTTGCACTGGTAACATAGAAAACCATATCTTAAGAACAAATAAAAATCCAAAGGTAAATTTTAAAATTATAGATCTACCTAAACTTACTATTAATTTAAATTCAAGTAATAAAGTACCTACTTATAATTTATGAACTTTTTATCTTAACTTAATTAATACACATCAACTACTCAAAACTCAACAAGACTTGGAATATCTAAGAAATGAAATCAATAAAATCAATATTCCTGTTTATGTTTCCAAAATATCCTATTGACTGTAATGTTGTACTTAATTTTAGTGCTTATTATTCTATAAGTACCTGATTTATAGCAAATATATTTCAAAGTTCTTTACAACCAAATCAAATTCAAATGAAAATAATAATATAAGCAAATATAATCAAATATAATCTGTTGAAAAATCACTCAGAGAATATTTTTTCAGTTAACATGGGACGGAGTTACGATCCCACATTGTAAGCTATATTTATAATAATATAACTGCATGGTGCATACTGCAAAGTCAGGAATAGATAACACCGACATTATAAATAAGCTTTCATGCCTTTGTTATTCACTTTTTGCTCGATCCTGTTACTGTTAGTTTGTCAAGTCTCCGGAAATAAAGTTTTTGTTCTTATTAAAAATTTGTTTCGCTCGACCCGAATCGAAACTCGCAGACCTTATTTAAAACCTATTTACTCTCTGATCAATCATAACAGTGTGTGTATAATCGCTAGAATTAAATATAATCGATGAAGCAACTACAAATCATATCCCTGATACAGAAGTTTGGCTAAGACTTAGTAGAAATTCGTGACCGTAATTCTGTACTTTGTAGACCGAAATATGCAATTAGCAACCAACTGTGAAAGCATTTTGACCATCTTTGGCAAACCGCGCGGCGTCTGTGAGGATTCTTCGAGTACGGAAGGAGAAAATAAATTACCGTGACGAAGCTGTGCACGACACCTTGGTCCGTTTACGTACCACATTACTTGTAGTATGTTATTAATTGCTAATTAGTTAACTCTATCTTCAATATATGTTCAATAAGCGGTGCTTTATAGCAGTAAACTATTAGACATATTTATTACCTTTAGGTGTAGGTATATTATTCTGAAATAATTTAAAACGGATATATAAGTAAGCAGGTTCTTTTGTGTTAGTATCAGTGACATTTCAGATGAAGGAAGCAAGTAACCATTTATACCTAGTTGGGGTGTTAGATAAAAAAACGTGGATTTGGACTTTGGACGGACCCCGCTGAAATAAGACTGAAATGAAAGATCTTAATGTATATAGTAATCCAAGAAATATGTTACAATGAGTGAGATACGCGTCATGGTTTTTGATTGCAAAATAATTTTGAAAAGGGTACTTTTTTTACTTTTCTCTCAGTAATAGAAAAAGTTATGATTTTAGGGAAAAGTTGTTGACGATTTTACCAAATGTAAAAAATTAAAAAATAAATAAAAATACTTTTTAATATTTTTTTTAGATAAACGCCTCATGGACGGTGATCATTGTAACTAGATAAAATCGATCTAACAATTTTTTCTTAATAACTAGACTTAGCTGTTCACTAGATGAATATCTAGTGACACACTCCACATAACACTAATCACTTGGTTCATGTGATAGACATATTATGCATAGAATTCTAGGCACTTTCACTGTTACTACACCAATTCGAACGGTTGTAGTCTCTTTAGTGGTTTTCTAACCTCTTCTGATATTTTCCTGCAAACCTCTTAATCTCATCTTCAACCATAGGCATATTCAGGTCACGATGGATGTCTTCATTGCGAATGTACCACGGCGCTGTGACGATGCTTCTAAGTACTTTATTCTGGAACGTTTGACTTAATTTAATGTTGGATTTCTTAGTGCATCCCTAGAGCCAATATATTTGTCTGAATTTGAGGTTAAACTGCTCACGTTTCTTCTTCACATGTGTTTTCCATCGAAGTATTGCATCTACGGTCTTGCCTAGATACTTTGCTTCGTTGGCATGTGAGATTGTTTGCTGGTTGATAATCACTGGATTATAGTCATATTTCTTGTTGGTGAAATTATTGACGTGTATCGATTTCGCCTCATTTAATTTGATGCGCCATTCCTTTGTCTAAGTGGGACATTGTTGACTGCTGTTTGAAGTTTTTTCGCCACAGTTCCTCGCCACATATATTCATATATTCTGTGCAAGCAAGAGAACATAGCGATATTTCCATTAGCGAAGTATTTTTTAATTTGTCGATTTTTGGCCATTTTCGGACCTAAAATCGGCTATAACTCAAAAACAATGCATTACAGGAGACAAAATGTGTTTGTTTTTGCCTAATTAACTTAGAAATTCCGGGGGATATTGAGTCCGTTGGGGAAAATGAGAGGTGCCGAATCTATTGTAACTATCAATTGTAACTATCTATTGTATAATAAGTACATAGTACTCTCCGACCATAAAACTAATACGATGTCCATTATACAATTTTGGACTCCGACCGAGACGAACATCGTCTTAAAAGGAGGAAAAATGGACTAAACATCTTCTCTTCGATTGAAGCCTGCGGTTCATCCAAGATTCTGTTTGGCTTGTGGTTTTGGTGATAGGTGTTCTAGGGAGTGCGGGACATACACTGATCTCTGTTCTCAATAAAGTTCCGGCTTCTCTTCAAGCGGCAGAACGCTTAGTGGGCAGCATGCAGAAGGTTGATTCTCGGATCACTCCGTGTGCTCAGGGCAAATGAAGACAGGACCCAGTGACCGCCCACTTGTTGGCCATGAAGAGTAGACATTGCCGTGAAGAGTAACTAAAAGCCAAAAAACAGAAAGTTCTAAACCGGAAAGGTGTTTCTTTGGTCATGTCACATTCTCCTTTAATTAAATATTTACCTCACTCTGAGGTGAAGGGTACAAGCCAGGGAAGGTGGATCTTTTACATCTACTTCTATAATGACATAATGTCGACATCAAGCTTTGGTTAAGACGTCGCTTTTTTTCGAAGATGGGAATACCAAATGACACCCCTTTTGTTCATTATTCTTGAATTGTTGGCATAGCTATTTATGTAACCAGTTGGTAAAAGTTCTATTTTGGGTAACAAGCAGATTTCTGCGGAACGAGCGCTCTTTTGTGTAACAAGCAGATTTCTCGCTAGCGCTCGTTCCGTAAATGGATGCGAGTGTTTCCCAACGTGTTTCATATAAGATTTTTTCTAATTTTCTGCAATTTAATATTATATGAGAAGAAAACTGAATTTTATACGTTTATAATCAATCCAGTAGGTTGTAACGGTGTGACAGCTCGTCACTTTCATAGCTTGTCAGGTCTAAATAACCTACTATGTAATGAACTTTACAAAACCAGTTGCGTAATATTTCACTTTTCGTAACTGGTTGTGAAAAGTAAGACATTTCCTAACGTCAAAGGGTTTTGAAAAGTCTCACTTTACATGTCAAAATTAGAAAAAATATAATATTACTATTTTTTACTTTCAGTCGGTATGAAACTGAGCTAGATCTGGAATTACTCAGTTTCTGAACTTTCGAATTTAAGTTTCAAGTTTTATATCGCATAATAATTAGTAAGGATAGCAGAATACCTTAAAGACACCAGATAATAAAATTGACAAATTCAATATGATATCCAGAAACGTGATTGCCTTTTATAAACAATTTTACCCGATCCAAAACTATTTAAACAAATATTGTGAATTAAATAGTATACATACCTCCATGTAAGACCATTCCAGCATTCTAGCTAGAGCCAACTTCGTCCAGCCTTTGGCTTTAATTAAACACGTTCCACGTAGCTGCATAACATACTATTTAAATGTGGAATGTGGAAAAACTGTATCAATACAACACCCGTTTATTTTGTGTATAAAAAGGTAAAAAGTATATGCGTAAATATTCAGATGGTCCTGTGTAAACAAACATTGGTTAGACCCAAGGAGAAAATTGTATACAATAAATTGTATACAACTTCTTTGTTAAACCAATATAAGGAAGTAAAATAACCAGCGGTGATTATTTGACTGTTCATTAGGTGTTCATATCCAGTCTTCGGCCAACATCCGCATTGCAGTAACTGCTTCTAACGTTATGAATGATTGAGGGTATAGGTAGGAGCTGAGGTATTTAAAATACTTACTACATAGGCGTATACATAGCTCGAATTTTACCATTTAAGATCTGAAAATTAATAATATTATACATAGAGATTAAAATTTTCGAGCAAGTTATTTGTATTATATTCGTCGCTGTGTCGAAGTCGAAGTCGAAGAATAGGTTCATTATATTTGATGTTGAAAAGCTAAACTCAAATTTTGATCGGGCGGCAAAAAATTGTACAAGCGACCTAAAATCGCTGTCTCGGGAAGTGGGCTCGCAGATCCCGAATTCTTTGTGAAAATATTCAAGATGGCCTCTTTATGATGGCGGATATGTTTGCTATATATGGCCTATTCGGCTCTAAATTGGGATCTCGGATATCATGGGGTCGCTCTGATCACGAATTTTGTGTCCAACTAAATAGGTATTCAAGATGGCGGCTCTAAGATGGCTCTCGAATTTTAGAATTTATGGTTCGATGAGACTCAAAATTTGTACCCATATCGGGGTTTTCGGGGGTAGCGGATCATTTTTTATCAGAATAAAAATTAAAGATGGCAGCTCCAAGATGGATGATGAATTTTGTGATATAAAGTTCGATACGACTTAGAATTTGTATCTTGAGATTTTAGTGCTAGCATATCATGCATTTTTACAACATTCTAAGATATTTTTTATTTGCAGGTAGCTGCAAGAAGAATTCATTGAATATAATAAGGTAAGTTTTTCTGCTGTTTCATCCTTATTTTATATAGTTTATGTTAAAATTCAAAACTGTTATTACAGACATTATTTACACAATGAATGAACTGCAGTATATGTCTTGTATTAAAGTCATCTACATTTTGATAAAATATATAAGCTGGTAACAAAGCGGATTTTCAATGTTAAAAAAATATTAAAAGGATAAAAGGATAAAAATTAAGAGAAAAGATTGAAATTAAACACGAGAAAAAGGGAAAGGGTTTTTTGCGATTTTCGGCGATCACACCACCTAGCATGAAACGTCCTACATAAAAGTTGTAGACAATAAAATATATAAAATATAAAAGTATTTATATAAGGCATTTAAGGCATTTTTCAAGATATTGTAACTTTTTCCGAGAAAAGGGCGGAAAACCGAATTCTATGTTTTCATTTTTTCCCTCTCGTAACAATAATTAAATTAGGATGAAATTCGGTACAAACATTTTTTTGCACTGAATAAGCATGCTTTTTTTAGAATCTGGGAAACAGGTAGTTTCTGAAATATTTATATTTTTCAGAACAAAAGCACGGAAAACGTTATTGTTGCTTTTTTATATTTAAATATTTTATGCAAGTTCATTTTAACCGATGGAATATCTACTTTAAAATTATCTATAATATATATTTTAATTTCTTGTTATTATTTGTGTAAATAGTGGATTTAATTTCAAGGAATGAATTTACAGTAACGTAATATTACTATTTGAATGTGTTTAATTAGAGAAAGTTGGGAAAATATAAAATTATAAGATGTCAGATGTCTAATAGCCTGGTGTGTTCCGCCTCTGGTCATTCTCTGAATAAGACGTTAACATTCATTACGTGGTATCCCAATGTTGGCAACGGAAAAAGTTCTATTTAATCTACAATATCTTTTCGAGTACTGCTAATTACTTGTCACGTAAGTGATAACTAATAAGGAGTGGAAATGTTTGAATTTCCATTTTGCTCCTGTGAGTGATCGCAAGGTATATTTCTACTGGTGATGGCGTAGGTACAACTTTCATTAAAGTCGAATGACCGCTTTTTATAATAAATCTTCATTCGCTATACACGTTGCTCAATATACCATTTCCATAAAAGCGCCTTCAATTTTGTAA
>CAXKVY010002360.1:0-18358 GCA_964058915.1 Tetropium fuscum
TTATGAACGCATTATATGTGTAGAATGCTCTGACAGGCACAGGCTTGTAGATATATAATACGCATATTAAAGTCAAAAGCTTTTGATTCATTTGAATCGTCGAAGTTTCGCCTTAGTTGAAGCAACATCTTAATTACGTCGACCTATCGTCCATAGCATCGTTACTTTCCAAGGCTTACACTAATCCAGCGCGAGTGGTTGGAATAAACATAACATACAAATCGGTAAAATAAAAAATTGGAATGACAAGCATTTCTAAGCGGGCGTTTGTTCAGGATTATATAATTAAAGATGGCATTGAGTCGAATTCAATAAAACGAATGATTATACAGAAGTCAACAAGTTCAGAAAGGAATTAAAGAATACAATGGGCATTCAAAACACTCCATTAAATCTCATAATAGTTTTTACTCACAATGTAATTTAATGCACAGTTTCTTAATTTGCATATTATGCATAACACGGTGATGAAAGTATTCGGTTGAATGGAACCACTGAATGAAATCCAAACAAGATGTAAATATTTTGCAGTTGCAGATTCTTTATGCATTTAAAACAACTGCAATGTTCCTTAAACTAGAACCAATCCCATGTACTTGTACATAATTTGCCCGCATTTGCGTGTGCAATTTTTTTTCTTATTTATTTCATCCGCACGTGGTCAATTTTTTTCCACACTAAGGCGCAAATTTGAATTTTGCGCACGCTCGTAGAGAAACGTATTCTAAGATGTATTGCTCGAGTTTCAATTACTTATTCATGCAAAAATATATTTAAGTTGTATAAAACTTTAACTTTACCTAGTATGTATATTTTCCAATTTGTATAGGTATATGTTTTATATATGTCAAAATATGCGCTGTAGTTAAAAAATTATAATTTTTGGACGTGGTGCTCTTTAGCTCTGATCTCCTCTCGCAGTGATTCCAGGTAGTAAGTTATCTGCCTTTGTGGAATGCATTGTAGGTGGGCAGCATTAAAAAATCCAAACAATCAATCAATATCTCGACGGATACGTCCATAAATAGCGAGCAATGATCATGCGATAGTGTCCTAGTTATGTGATACAAAAAGTATATGTGATATTGAAAGAAGCCCACATGTCTATAGGAGGGATGTTTGACCTTGATAATTTAATCTGCAGCAGATTGCATGTCATTATATCTCAATATTTATTAAAATTATTTATTTCTATATGATATAAAAGGATAACGTGATTTTAAGACGACCTAGTATGTGTGTACAAAGTTCAGTCAATATGTTCAATGATGCATTCGATTACTTATTAAATAAGCTTTCAAACGACCTTAATAATATTTTCTTAGACGAAACTCTTCTCTTCTTAATTTTCTTCTCTTACAAATTTTCTTAGATGTATGAAAATGATCAAGTGCAACATATTGCATCTAGTTTTACACAGGGTAGCCAAAAAATTGAAATAAAAAAAAGCAAGTACATTTTGAAAAATAAATGAGGGTGGCCGTGAAGAAACAAAACATCAAAATGTAAATTTTATGACAGCAGGTTATAGAGAACTTCATTTACAACAAAAACTTTGAAAACATTTATTTGATATAAGTATTTTAAAGTAACAAACGATATACGTAAAAAACGAGAATGAACTTTTCCATATTTTCTCGAAAATTTCCGAATCTCGTCGAAATAACTTTCAAGAACCACTCACTTATAGAGAGAGCCCGAAAAAAGATGCCCAAATTTCAGAAGATGGCATACAACTTGTACGATTAGCTCGTACAAGATTTTCTGTTTCCACGTTTCTCGTACAATTTACATGGAGACTACAGATTGCAAAGACTTTTTCTAATACATAAAAAGAAGTATGAGAACGGGAAAGTGTTCAGAATATCTAAGTTGGTTTATATGCATGTTCGGTCTGATCAACCAGATAAGGTTTTTTCTATGAGTTCCTTCAACCAGGATGAATTTGATACTCTTGATTTGAATCGAAATACACGCAGATCAATTATAGTAATTCCCGATGAAATACCAGCTATAAGACGTCTCGAAACCAATCGGGGAGAAGAAATACAAACATCTACAAATCTTGTTAAAGCGGGTTCCAAAAATGTTCCATGCCATACTACGATCTTTCTCACAGCAATGCTGTAGGTGGTGATGATTGAGTACGTTTATGCAACCAACAAGTGTCTAGCACAAGTTTGTTAATTTTAGGTTATTAGGTAGTTCCACAAATCAGACTATTTTAGTTCATTTTTCAAGAAATTATTTATTTAATGTTATAATGTACGATATTCTTATAAATTTGCACATGCTTTTTAATCTTTTTGCATTATTCCTAAGCAAAAAAGTACCAAGGAATTTGATGACTTGATGATTTGGATTGAACCTTTGGCCTGAACCAAAATTTTACGCATTTTAAAAAAATTCTAATATCCTGTACGTATCTTTTATAAGCATCTCAGTATCTCTTGTATCTCATATAAAATAGTTATTAAAACATTGAACAAGAAAAGCAACATTTAACAAAAATACAAACAACTATGTTACGCTTATGTTACACGAATAACTACTTCGTTACATAAACTTCGTTACATTCTAGGTCTTGTATTCTCGAAGGCTAGATACTTAACCCTTAAGGCAGTTTTACATATATAAATCTTAGTCTTACTTACTGAAAGTATATGTAATTTTTTTTAAAACCTTTTATTTTGTCTACACTTACCCCGGTGGTTGTGGTAAATGTAGACAACACGGATATAAGTTCATACGTTAATGCTAATTTTATGGGGGTAATTGGAGACAAAATATAAATCATACCCAATATGCTACCAAATTTTAATACTTTTTTGTTTAAAAAATACGCAACTTTAAAGATAACATATAAATGTAAGATGTTGCAGTAAGTAAGCAAGTAACATGTTGCAGTAATGCAAGTAAAGTACATAAATCTAAAATGCAATTAGATATTTGGCTTTTAAATCTAACAACGTGATTTTACGTCATATGAACTAAATATTAAGTGTAACAAACCTGACTTTCAAAATATTTCATAAAGAAAACAGGTAAACGGATCTACAGTTACCCCGGTAGTATTTCTAGTTAGGTTATATGTACACAGCTTCATTACTCGTAAAAATGAAACACTTCAATAGTTTAAAAAATATAAGTATTCCGGCTATGTTCAGTTAATCAATAAACCTGTTTAATTATCTTAGCAGTAGGATCTAGAAGAAAGCTGTGATAAACCATGCAATCCACAACACAAAGAAAGATAATATATCTCAATTTAACACATTTATTTATGACAAATTCCATGATTACTATGCTATAGATATAGGTATATGATCAAATTAGAATATTGTTTTATGGTGGATGAGAGAAAATAATAATAAATAAACTATTGTAAAAAATGTCTATCCGCTACTTAACCTAATATAAAATTATTGATATTTATGACATTTGTAGAATTTTGGGGTATTAAGTTCCACTAAAAATCTTTATCTATGAGCTCTATTTAAATTGTTCTTTTATTAAAGTTAGTAATAATTAATAAACTTAGAAAAAATGTCATGAATTATTATATATATAGAATTATATAGTCATGAATTATATTCGAATGATATGACAAGGTACCTTAGTTAGTCTAATGTTGTTTCTTAACGCTTTTATTTTCACACTTTGCTTTTGTCCGCCTAATTTTGATTAAATTTTTACATGTCTCATCCATATGGCTTCCATGTTACTCAATCACCACTTTAATACTATTCTACCCTTATTTGTCTCTGCAAACTGCTTCTAAATTTATATCTCCGTTTCTTATTTTCTCCCCTGGCCTTTGCTTTTTTCCTGTCAATTATTATCTGCAAACTCCTTTCAAATTTCTGTCTGAAATCCATTTATTATTTTCTCTCAATTATTATTTTTCTTCCTTGGTTTCCACCTTTTTTGTTTTCCATCTCTCTTGATTAATTTTTAGCATAAAGTCTATGCCATGTCCTATTTTCTATACTAATGTCTATGCTACGCACACTTTCACACTTTAGTTATCGAGTTTATTTATGTTTAGCATCTTTACTTTAGCGATGTTTACTATACACTATACCTACAGTTTACATTCCTACTACATGTTTAGTATATACTATCATTTTCCCTTCTATATCTGATATGTCTTGATACATACATATGTAATTTTGCATTCGTAATCATTTTTGATAATATCTCATTTGATACCTACCAAATTATCTTGCACAATAGTTAAACGAGAAATCTCTATGCTATGTGATTTATAACATAATTACAACTCAAATATAGTTCATCTATTATACATGATTATTTACAGATATACTTACTTATAATATCAACAAATCCTATTTTTGTACATATGATACGTAAGATATTTTGTATTCTAGTATGTATATTAAACTAACATATGATTTAAGATTATGGTAAATCGTATAAAGTCAGCATAGCTGGGCTGCAAGATGGCTTAACATATTATAGTAAGTCTCCCATATTTTGTACATAAAGAAATCTGAAGACTGAAGACCTGAATGAGCTAAAGTAAATTCTCATGATTCCATTCTCATGATTAATGTATTTATTAGACACCCAGCAACAAAGCATTCCTGAAATATATTTACACCTAAACGTCTACTGGATGTATGTTTGTAATTGCTCTTAATTAATATTTAATATAATGCCTAGGTACTGGCAACCTAACTAGTTATATTTTTGGGCGTTGTAGTTCAGGTCATAAAATAAATTAGACGTTTTTGATCACGCCAAGTGATAATTAGGCAATAAATCATATTTGAGTCATATTGCCACATGCCTCTAGGACAGATTTCTATTGAATGACTTACAGGTGTTAACACTTTTATGTGGTTGAGCTAATAACATATATTATGTAAGTAGGTAAGTGTGTGTAGTAGCAAATTCTAAATACTTAAATTCCATATTGTACAGTTGAAGATCGATTTTTAAAATACGGAGAAAACATACCCCTATTATTACACCTTATATTTAAGGCTGGGATTTTGTAGAGTGAGAGGTAATTAGATTAATTTATTTTGGTTAGGTATAAATAATTAAAAATGTTCATAAGATCTCATTATCAAATTAGGTGCATGCATTATCTATTATTATAGTGATGATTATAATATAAGATTTTTTGTCCCAAAATTTGTCTTATAAGCTTGTTCCGTGCGCTTGAAATGAAAATATGCATTCTTATTGTTAAAATCACATTATTTTCACTGCAAGCAATGAAAATAATATATAAATAATGAACAGGCTTATAAGAAAATTTTAGGACAACATGCTTATATTATAATCTTCACTATAGTAATAGTTACCTAATTTTAATATCAAATCTTATGTAGCTTTTTAATTATTTATACTTAACCAAAATAAATGCATCTATTGGCCACTCACTCTACAAATTCCCAACCTTAATAAGAAAAATACATTGAAACTGTATAAAAAGGAAGAGAAAGAGAAAAGTTGAAAAGGACCACGATAGTGTGTATTATAGTGACTTTATACAAGACAGTGGCGACAATAGATAGTGATAGTGAATAGTGTTCAATTTTTAATTGGATATAGAGATCACATGGCTTTTGCCGCCATGTTGCATCAAAATTAGTTTATGTCATTTATATGACATTTGTATTTACCATCGACTTTTATTGAAGATTTCTATATTTGTGTAGTTTAAGTTGGAAGTATTTCTGTTATTTTATTTAACTTTTGGTAGTTCTAGTACCTAATATTCATTGAAAATTATTACAAGATTTGTTTGTAATATTTCGTTTGAAAATAAACTCAAACAAATGCAGGAGTTCAACAAAACGGCTAGCTAGTAAAACTGTAGCTAAAATTTATTGTAATTAGATTTAATTTTATTAACATTTGAAAAAACTTGGTCATTATAAATAAAAAAAAATTAAAAAAAAGAAAGGACTCATACATTGTTAATACATTGTTATTGTAAACCCTTTAAAAATACATTGTTGTTTCCTTTTTATGTGTTTATTTCTGGTTGAACATTTAACGGAACATAAAAATACATCTGGGGCATACAAGTAGGTATTATCAAATATATACAATACGTACCTAGTTCTTTAGATCATTTTTTTTACAGTAAATAATGTGCTCTTTGGTATCTATTTACAATCAATTTAGAGTCATTTAGGTAGTGGGTAAATCTGTTCTTTTTCTAAATTCCCTTAATGGTACATAAATCCTCCTCACCTTCATTTATTACTAACTTAATTAACAAAACGGCAAAAGTTTACACTCATATAAATTTTACGTGTAAAGTCTTGTTGCTTTGCATTTGCAACATGGCGGGTGGGCGGGGCTTATATGCTATTGTCGCCACTGTCTTGTATAAAGTCTCTGTAGTGTGTATATCACCGGTACGCCGATCTATTATTGTTCTAAAAAGTGTTCTAAAAGACAGCCTCTGCGGCGGCGACCTTTCGGTAACGCCGCTTCTTGTGCACAGTTACATAAGAAAAATACTGAATACCCTGTATCCGAACGTTGCAATAAATCAAATGAAAATAGAAAACATTAAAAGCATGGCTTAATTCGTGTACATTAAGATAATACTTAGTAACTGTAATAAAACTTTGTCATATGTTTTGTAGAAATTTATTTATAATTTTAATGCAAAAAGTACTACTGTATAGGGGTGAAACCTTTGATGTAACTGTAACACTCGGAGTAGTTTCCACAAACACCAAAACACTTTCACTTCGCTCGACGCGCGTTTCGCCAACCAAGTTCAGTGATATCATTAGTGACGTCACCGGAAAAATAGTGTAAATATGGTAGATTTTGTAATTTAAGATTAGTTTTAATCGTCTCCGGATGATGCCAACTTGGTTGGCGAAACGCGCGTCGAGCGAAGTGAAAGTGTTTTGGTGTTTGTGGAAACTACTCCGAGTGCAAAAAGTACTGTTATCGGATTGTATTTGTTTGTTAGTGGACGGTTTTATATTAGTTATTGGACACATTGTAAATAATTTAAATTCTATAGAAAAAGACACTTTAAGAGGTTTCTGACCACTTAGTAAAAATTTTCCTTGCTTGTTTGTTGAAACAACTCATAAAGTCTACCTATTTCTTCTTTCTCTTCTTCCTTGTTTTAAATTTTTTCATCGTCAAATTCACGTTGTTCATTTTCAATGTCGCTGTCTGCATTCTCTGAAACCTCATCATTTTCTGTATTGTAGCATAAGCATATGTGACATAGACATGTCATCATCTTCTTCTGGAATGTGAACATGGTGTTTAGGTGTGAACATGGTATTTAAAAACAACATTTGTTAAAAAATTGCTTACTCTGTCATATAATAAAATGACATAATATATTTAAGAATTTTAAGCATACTTTCAAATTAAAAGTTATTATAAAGTAAAGCTATTATTCGATCTATTATAAATGCAACAATCCTAATAATAGTAGTGTGCTGTATATCTCAAGGTACAGTACATTTTCGGTGTTCACCATATATTATTAACGCAATAAGGCAATACAATAGATTACTTTTGCCAAGAAGCTGTTTTAAATAACATTTTAGTATTAAAATGAATCAGATTCGTTGAAATTGTCAAATTATTTGAACATCTCTTACAGTATTCAAAGACTTCAAGTGAATTTAACAGTAAGCCTGGCAAACGTGCCGTTCGGGAGAAAAATACGGACGACAAGGGTGGAACGATCTTAGATAGGCCAAAAAACGCAATTCTGTCTCTCGTATTAAAATATCTCTGGTATATCCCGAATGCGTTAATCCCGAAACAGGTACACATTTTTTTGGAAACTGGAGCTTATACCAGTCGACCTGGAACTGGTCTGCAACAAAAAATAAATGTTCGGGAATAATCATTTCTGAACTGGAAGAAATAGTAGAGGGTTTTCAGTAATCACTGAAAATCACGTCACCATAAAATATAGGCAAAATATATAGGTACACTATTGGTATTTGGAACGAACAAACGTCCCTAAATTAGCTCCATGTGTGTCCTATAGTTAACATTCTCATTCTGATATTTGTTACTTCAAGGCATCATTTGTGAATATCATTTTCGCTACTTTTTTCAAAATTAAATAAGATTTTTATTTTTCTTGACCTTTAACCGGAAAAATCATGACTTGTATTCTTCGTAGAAAAAGCCAAATTTCTGCATATGTTACTTTTTCTAACAATAATATATAATTTTAAACCGATGTCATTTTAAGAGAAATATTATGCAATGTGAACATTGTTAAACTCATAAGTGGTTTACACATGGATATAATATTAACTGCAAAAGTCCTAATTATGAGAAGATATGTTATACACTTGTCGAAAGTCCCATCCTGATGCCATGTCACTTACGATTTACATCAAAAGTCTTTTATGAACCTCCATTCTTACTCAGATCTTATCCGATTCATTAGTAGACAAACTAACTACCATTTTTATTTCATAATGGTAGCTAAAATACTTCAGGACTTATCAGACAAGAAAGCATAAAGAGATGGACAAACGATAAACTAAAAATTATTCAACACAACTTTTATGGACCACCACGACAAATCGTTCAGATATTTAGAATGTTTCGAATTGCAAATTCGCTCTCGTGAGTATATCACTAACTAAATATAGCAAAGTAAGAGGAAAGTATACTTAGCGACGCCAACGTATCAATGTCTATTATAACAAACACTATATTAATTACTTTATCACTTTTTTGTATGGTAGATCTATTTATTTTTTTCAATGACTATGAACATTTAGTCACATCTATGTAAAGGATAGATGTGACTAAATTTGGTAATATCAGAACGTTAGACTCAAGTAATCCACGGCAATGGAAATCTCAGGAAACAGTTACATAATAGATCGGAATAGAAGAAAATTCAACACAGACTTTATCTTCACTTATATGTAAGGTGATATTTGAGAGTCTTAAAATACTTCAAGGCATTTTCAGAAGGCAAACTTCAACATATTTGTAGTGGATAATATAAATAGTATCAAAGAAAACTTGAAGAACTTGAAGAAAATGACTTGAACCCTTTACTTTAATAGCTGCACAAGTGATTTAAAAACCCCAACTATATTTATGTAGATGATAGGCTGTGTATCTTATGGCTATCTAAGACCTTCATCAACGAATGAATTCATATATTGGACCAATATTGGCTTACGAGGTGATATCATATTTCTTGTCTGTTAACTTTATTTCTAGGCGGCACTAGACGTATTAATAAGACGTATTAATCAACGCAACACACGAAAAATGCAGCTCCCTCGGTTTGGTACCATGGCCTTCCGAAGTCGAAAAACCCGTATCTTCTATAGTAGTAGCAACAACATTAATATTATTTAATATAAGAATGTTAATTTTCTTTTATGGCTCTATAAATCAAGTGTTTATTGTTTATATGGCACTTGCTAAATTGAAGTTCTAAACTCGCGCTACCTTAACTAGATAAGATCAGGGCGTCAACAAGAATTTGAAACATTTTCATATTATCTAAGAGATGATTATGCCTAGCGATATATATATAGCCTCGGGATAATTGATTAAGTGATATATATCGATATAGTGGAAGCATATAGGTAAATGTAATTAATTGCTGGTATTGCAAAATATTTAGGTCCTACGTAACTTATAAATAATTAGGTACATACTCGATTAACTTAATTTTAGGGGGCCTATATAGCATTTTGACAATACTTCAAGTTTTGGCTATACAATTTATTATATATTAATATTTTAAAATATTAACAATGCATAGTGTATCTTAGTCTACAATATAATATATTTATTATCGAATATCAGTCCTATTCTGACTAATCTAGCCACAGCATTAGTTCTATGCTGCAGGGTCACAGCGACAGTCAAGTCAGGTCATGAAATAGACAGAGCATTAGGTACATGATATCAATGGCTGCACTTTGATTGGTTACACTTTGTTTTACTTATAACTAAATTAAAATTCATCAGAAAAATAAAAAGACTATACAAATAGCTTCGACATGTCATATCATGAATTATCAAAGATAGAAACGTATTAAACTATGTCTCATTTAAAAATATTGTACATAAAAACATATCTAAATCCGGGATGTCATTGGTACATAGCACAAATTAAGTGTTAAAAACTGTGTAAAGACTATAAATATAATGTGTTAAATATTTTAAATAATATCTGTTGGGAAAATCTAAAAATAAAAAATAATGACAATACGTGATTGGCTGGAAGGGAATGTTATTTTAAAGAAAGGTGATGTAACTAAGGAAGTATTATTTTGTTTCATATACTTACTAGACTTCCTGAATTACAAATAATAATGCTATAACAGTTATAAAATCTAGTTCAATGTGTTCACCACGCATTATGCGTGATCCTTATGTATATATATATATATATATATATATATATATATATATATATATATATATATATATATATATATATATATATATATATATTTATATATATATATATATATATATATATGTATGTATATATATATATATTATATATATATATATATATATATATATATATATATATATATATATATATATATATATATATATATATATATATATATATATATATATATATATATATATATATATATATATATATATATATATATATATATATATATATATATATATATATATATATATATATATATATATATATATATATATATATATATATATATATATATATATATATATATATATATATATATATATATATGTATGTATGTATATATATATATATATATATATATATATATATATATATATATATATATATATATATATATATATATATATATATATATATATATATATATATATATATATATATGTATATATACATACATATCCCCAAAAAAACATTCTAAGTAGATATAAGTAGTGTTTACGTGTTGAAGAAACCCAAGGCATTAAGTTAACAATGTGTAGTAATAATTTTAAAAATCAAAGACATTTTAAATAATGCTAGGAGCTCAACCACGGTACCTAAAAAGTTAACCACGTTCTTCAGATTTCTCTCCGAGAAAATATAAGTAAATGTTAAAATTTTAAGCATAACAATAATCACCTATGCCCAATGTATCATGTCGAAAAAATTTAGTTAATTTCAAGAACCAGTGTTTATAATCAAGCAGTAAAATTGTATCTAGGGTGTCCTAGATACGCATGCAGCAGTTTTATCGCATCCAAATGAGATTTCAAGGTGTAAAATAGCTCAACAAGAAGGTAATATTTCCATGTAGTTATCTCATAAATCCCATGAGTAGTGTTCCTGTTTTTTAGTGTGAATTGTCTTCAGCTGGTCCAACAACAAGTGTAAAGTATTGCAATTTTGGAGTTGCCTCTACATCATAGTGCAACAGTTCGTTACGCGAGTGCTAGTTTTGTTTGCGTTTACAAGGATTAACATTGACAAGAAAGGTGATAAACAAAACAACATTTTGATAATATTTGTTGTAATTTATAACAACATTGCTAAATTTTAAATATTTCTCATCTTGTTCGCCCAGGATTTAAATATCTCATGTTTTTTGTAATTCAAGTTATAATAGGATATCTCAGGGTAGACTAAGTTTATTTCTATTCAGTATTGCTGAATTGCTGAACTACCATCCAGCAATCACGTCCATAAATAAATAAATAGATGTATTAGTTAAATTGCAAACCAATCTCTTTTCTTCCCCGATTAATTTAATAATAATAATAATTTTCATACATTCCATAATCTTTGCAAAGTAATCATTATAAAATTCAATATTAAGTTCTTGATCATTAATTATATTTTACAATGTTAAAATAAATGAGTATTAGAACCATTTTAAAAAAGGAACTCTATTTTTAACTCTACTTTGAGATAAGCGTTTCCATGCTCTGATTTAACATCTCATTTTAAAATAGCTATAAAAATCTTTAAATTTTCTATATATATTTAAATGCAAAAGTGACAGACATACAAATAGATAAAGATTTTCAACATTGTGTGTGTGTGTATATATGTGTCGTATTTTAACTGTTTAAACTCATTCAACTAATTTAAGATAGGTAAAATAAAACACTAATATTATTACGGCAAGATAATAAACTTCTGTGATTAATATTCAGCACTCTTGACTAGGGATTTGCGAATCCATTCTTATCTTAACCCTTTCAGCTAATTAATTGTCAACTAGTTAATTGTCAACACATATAAGAAGCGTTTCTTTGTGGTACGTTTAGGTACAAAAGGCCGGTGTTTACAAAATCGGGTTTCATAAAATATATCTGCTAACGTCAGTTGGAATCTACCTCGCGTATATAGTAATTAGGAATTTTAAGAAAAATACTGTATTTTACTAAAGCGCCTCTTTAAGTTACGAAAATCGTCCTTAAACTCTCCTTAGGCGGACATTAGTTTCAATTGTTAACCACTTTATTTTGTATGCTATGTTGTTTCCAGGCACATGTAATACGACAGTCGTAAATTATAATCTATAAAAACTATATTTAGTATTATATTTAGTATTGCAAAGATTGTTGTGCGTTGCCATTTTTCATCATGTTTATTGTTTTATCAGTTAATGATGGCCAATTTGTATCTTGGATATATCAAAAGAGCTGCTAAATAAATTTCAAATAAGTAATTACAGTCAGAATGTATGATGTGCGATATAATCATCTGCAAACATAGTAATGAGAATAGTAATTATTCCTTGTTTCTGATCAGGCATAAAACTGGCATATCTGATGAGGTGTGCCAATATTAATTACATTCCACGGATATTTTTTACCTACTAATTTCTAGCTGAAGACAATGATGAGGTAAGAAACTACAAAAGAAGCTAATTTTTTAATCAGTTGTAGTAATTATTTCTTCGCTACCACAACGTGAGAAACAACAGCTGTACCCTGTTGTTTCTCAATCAAAATGAATTATTAAATATAATGACCTTTTTTTTGGAACGTTTGATTGGAATTATTGAACGGTGATGGACACTTGACTAACTGAGCCACCCAACTGAGTTTGGAAACTGGTTTGCGCGGATATAAATCATGTCAAATTAACAGCGTCTATAAAATGCAATGCAGTGAAATTCGTTGACTCTTTACGAGTTTACGTAATTTATTTATTCGAATCGTATCGATGCTGTAGTAGAAAATATGATCTGGGCAGTTTGTTATTTGCTTCACGTCACTATCTAATATTAAAAGAAGAAACAAACAGATCTGAATCATTTTGATCCACATAACGTGGAAACCTATCTTGGCAAATAATTAAGAACAAAATAATATAAGAATTATTATTATTGGGGTATTAAGGCACCTGTTGCTTCTCCTAAAAGCTTGGCCTGCTAAGATCTTCGCTCGCTGAAGGAATTAAAGTCAACGCTTTACCATTAAGACTGTTTTAATTGTAGCAGAATTAATAAGGCATGAATTCCTCTGGGTATTACAACATTTATACCAAAGCATTTCTCAGCTCACACACATTATAAGAAGAAAGCTCATTATAATAAAGTATCAAATACACTCAAGATATCATCCTTATCTACTGATTCGCTCGGGCTTCTTACTTAACTATAACATTTATAAACTTCAGATTAACGTTATCGGTGCTAATGAAATGGGAGCTCTCGTTGGTAATACCGCAGGTGATGTTGGTATAACGTATAAGATTTAAAAAACTCAATGCTAAATTTATGCTATATTGAATAGGTACTTTGTAAAAAATAAAATTTGGCAGTTTATGAATAACACATTTCTGTATGACTGTTGTAATGGATACTATTAGAGAACTATATGATCCTTACCAAATAATTATTTGATGCATTTATAAGTTTTTAATATGTTTCTATTTTTATCAACCACTTCATGATGACCTGGTATACGATATTTAACTAGAGTCTCTGAATATCATTATTTATATCCATAACATGTTTTTGCGTGGTCGCGTTTACTCGTACATTACGTCCTTGTCAAACGTTGTCGAGACATACACGGATCATAAGAGATTATGATGGCAGATTGCTATTTAAAAAATATAATATTGCAACTAGTTAGTTGCAGTTCTTGTTCAGTGACAAAACCGGGTGTTAAATAATGCAGTTTAATATACAATAAGTTTTAGTATATACGGTATCGGCCGAAAATAATTCTTTTTTGTATAAAAACTATTCGTATAAAAATATACCGCCAGTACTAGTACAAGTCCAAATGGCAGCCAGGGTCGGACTCCCTTCGTTTTCGTATTTCACAAAAATATTTTTGACATAATTTAAAAATACTTTATTCATTTTTCTTATGAGTTTCTTTTGAGTATTTACTTACTTTTACAATTGCCTTCGACCAGTCTTCTTTTAAAATATTTACAAATTCTTCTTTAATAAGTTCCTAGACTTTTTTAGTCGTGGAACTTATTAAAGATTGTGGTCATAGAAGTTGGATAAAAAATATAGTAATATGGTGGTAACCTTAAAACAGTATGGCCCTTTTTTTGCTATATTGTTAATCATATACGGGTTTTCCCATTGTTTGGTATGAAGTACCTCCAACAATTGCTTTTTGGTATATGACTTCGAAATATAGGTCATTTTTAAGAAGAAAATTCATGAATTACCTGTTTTTTAGAGGACATATTGGGTATCATAGGAGCTTGCCTTGAATGGTAGGCTCATTATCTAATACAATGACACTTTCAGAATTTATGTTTGGAATTAAACTTTTTCAAACCACTCCTCAAAAATATTTAAGTCCATATTTTTGTGGTAATCCATTATATTGTTCCAGCTTTTTACCACACAATTTAATGCCATTTTGAACGCAACCGTCCGTAGTTCCACAACGCAAAATGACTATACGGGATCTTCTGCTTGAAGGTACATCTTTTAGCTGACATCTGCCGTACTTATCAATCCAACCTTTTTTCGCAGTGTCGTGGTTGTCATACCAGGTTTCGTCCAAAAAATAAATCTGTTTTCCTTTATCTTTAAATTCTTTTATTTTCTTTAAATATTCTATTCCTCAATTTATGATTCCTTGATTTTCTATTACGGCAGCACGCTTATTAACAATTTTAAATTTGAAACCCAATTTTTTAAGCCTCCGTCGTAAAGCGCTTTCGGAACAAGATGAAGCTCTGCAAGTTCCGTTAAAATTATTTCTATAAAATATGAAAACAGTGTAGTTCCCACCAACTTCATTGTTTTTATATTTTTCGTAACTTAAATTTCTGCTTGGAGCCAAGTCCAAATCTCTGGATATTCCTGTATCAGATCTCTTTTCAACCTACTTCAAAAAAGGAGGAGGTTGTCAATTCGACGGTATGTTTTTTTTTGTATGTTCGTGACCTCAGAGCTCCGTCATTTATAAATCTATTTTAAAAGATATTTTTTTATTGGAAACGGGGTGAAGAGTCCCATTTCAGTTTTATTGGCATTGGACATGGGGAACTAACCAGATATACCAGAAGAAATGGCGAATTCGCCGGTCGCAACCCTAATTTATAGATTTTTAAATTAGTTAAAAAGATATTATGTATCGGATCAAAATCATTCTCGAATCAACTTAATCATCATAAAAATGAGTCCAGCCGTTTAGGCGAGGTTCGATGACAACACACAACACTAGAAATTATCAAGAAATCCTTTACCGAGGCTCTTCAGAATGATGTACGATTTATTTTATTGGTAGTTTATACTTGAATTTACTATCAATATCTACCATTCTAACAGTGATACTTTTATGGCACATTAGTTTTGACTCACATTAATATAAAACGACTACCTAGTGTACTATTTATAATTGTTCTCACTGAACATATTGATATAATATATATAAAAAAATGTAGTACAAAGTAAAAAATAAAATATTTTTAACAAAAAAACATAACCGCTTTCAATAAAACCTATTTTTTAAAAAATGCACAAAAAAGTAAAAAATAAGTACGTTATTCTACTACTACCACTACTTAAAATACAATCAATTTATTAAACAATTATTGTTATTTTTGGAGTCGGTGCGAGTCATAAGGAAGTAGCGTCTGACACTGAGTAGTAATAGTAGTAGAATAACGTAATTATTTTTTTACTTTTTAGTGCATTTTTTTTAATAGATTTTATTGGTCGGTTTTGTTTTTTTGTTAAAAATATTTTATTTCTTGTTTTGTTTCCTTTCTTTACAAGTACTGTAAGTTCCTACTTCTGAATCCTCACCTATATCTGAATCATCGAATTTAACCTGGGTATAAAATTCAAAGCAGGTTCGTTTTCAATATCAGGATCCACATTTTCACAATACTTCTTCTCCAATGGCATCGAAACAGTATAATTATTCTTCCACGGTGGAAACATTATTCACTATAAACTATCACAAGAGTCTGGTTAACAGTGAAACTCTGCAGGCAATACGAAGCATGAAATAGTTAATTTAGCGTGTGGTTGATACTGTCTTACACTCCTCAGAAAAACCATGCACGACCCTGCCTCGGTTTTTACTTAGGACGAGGCAATGATCCGATGCTTATACGAACTTTTACTTTTTTTACGAATATGAATTATTTTTTGCGGGTACTATACTTTATGCCATGGACAGCACACCCCTGTAACAGTAACTTCTCGAAAGATATTATATAATAACTACCTACAGCGACGTAAGAAATATATTTTTTTATATTTGAAAATTTCGTTTAAACGCCATATTCCATCCTTGAAGATAAGTCATTAAGTCATTAGGGCATGAGTTTGATAAATAAACGATGTGTTTTCATGTTATCGTCAGTAGTCAGTTCTGTGAAACAGTTTGTTTTCCTAAATGTATTGTATCCTATTTTTAAACTGAATGTAAATATTTAGCAAAAGCATACAAGATTCCGGAATGAGTTGATATTTAAGTCAAGTGCACTAGCTGATGACGATTGAATTTATTTTGCAGTTAATACAGAATATTATTAAGAGTTTGACAGAAACAAACAAACCCCATGTTGTCTCCCAAAATAAAACATTTCCCAAGCACTAATCCAAACTAATTAACTGGCGAGTATAAACTTTATCATTTTCATTTAGTTTCTGGTTTATCCTGTTTCATTTTCT
Organism: Tetropium fuscum; assembly: GCA_964058915.1. NCBI lineage: Eukaryota > Metazoa > Arthropoda > Insecta > Coleoptera > Cerambycidae > Tetropium > Tetropium fuscum. Next base: position 17,109 of record CAXKVY010002360.1, read on the forward strand.
CAATAATTCTAACTCACACTACATTCGCATCGGTGGCTGTACTTATCTCTTTTCTCAATTATGTCTTATAATTGGCGTCAGATAGCGTGAGCTAGAGGCATTTATTAGCCATCTGATCGATTCGTATGATCACTACCTGTCTCGAATTCGAAATGAAATGGAACTGGAGCAATGTTAATTCGAATTTAATGCAGCAGTTTTTTTTGCTCTATATTGAAGTTAGCGAAGCATCCGTGCGGTCCGATTACACAGATCACGATACTCTAGAGTAGTGATGAAAACTATAATTAATGAATGGGACAGTATTGAAATTTTCCAATGTTGCACCAGACGATTTAGTGTGAAAATAATCACATAAAATGTTAGTGTGAACATAATAAATGCAGTTGTATTTCTAGTGATGTCAACGTAAATAAAATTAAATATGTAAATAAAATTTTCCTGATAGTTAAGGTATGGAACACACATATAGTCAATTATCTATGGCTAGGGAAAGCTATAAAGTAGAAGAATTTATTTATTTACATGTCTAAATACACGCTCACTGATTTTATTGAATACATAATATGATTACATAGATGAAATACTACATATGTTACGCGATGTTCAAGAGAAAATCTACATTCCTTTCCGGTATAGAAAAATATGTAGCTAATAAACATAAGGCAACTCTCTAAAATTATAGAGACTTATTCGTTATTGTAGAGACTGGTAGATTGTTAAGCTGTTATTAGGAATTTTCATTTGCTTTAAGGTTCTTTATCCCCAGTATATGTCTAATATAAACAGGAGGTAGAGAGTTCGATGGATTGTTCGATCATTAACTTAATTCAGCCATGTAAATGTTTTATATTTAATTATTACAAATACTTCGGGGTAATTTTAGACACAAACTTACCTGCACAGAACTAACGAAACCATACGCAAAGTCTTCCTTGTCAATATACATTTATTCTTTGATGGAAGGAATTGCAGACTGACTAAATAGGCATAATCAAAAAATGATATACACAGGCATATTGAGGCCGGCCCTTACGCGCGACGCCGCTGTGGTGTAGCGCATCGGCCACGAACATAAGAAAGCTAAAGGTATTAGAAAACAAATACCTACGCCTCATCACGGACTCTAATAGATACGTCTCAATCAGAGACCTACACAACCTTTGCCCCAACATAGTACCAATAGCTGTCAACATCAGAAACATATCACAACAATTCTATGAATTTAAACTAAATGATAGTCCGCTAAC